>SMDT01000157.1:0-201853 GCA_005392925.1 Aquilaria sinensis | reverse complement strand
GTCATCAGCTTAAGTTCGTTTACTCGGTAATCAAGAAACCAATGATTGGGCTATACAAGAGTGACACATTCCATGTCTCGTGCTTAGTCTTGATATCTTGGACGAAGGGACAATGGCATATATCAATGATGATCATAAAGGTTTAGTCGAATCATCGACAATCTTGTCACTTGGGTAGCAATGATGTGTTGCTAGACACCGCTCATTGCATATGATCATAAATGTGATTTATGATCATTGGCAACATAGCAAGAGCCTATTGGGTCGCACACATAGAGCTATTTGGATCATTAGAGTGCATGGGCTAATTATTTGGGTTATGGTTTCACTTTAATTTCATATTAATAATGGGCCAAAGAGTTGAGCCATTATTAAGCCCGAAATTAAATCCTAATTGGATTAGGGCTTTGAAACCCATTAGGCCTGGAAGTTGAGTCTCACTATAAATACAAGTTTTAAGTGAGAAATTCACAGGTCTCCTTGCCCTAGCCTACAAAAAGGACAGCCACACTCTTCTTTTGCAATTCTTTTGAGGACGCAAGCTAGCACTACGAGCACAAGAGAAACGCATCTACGGGGACGCGGTGGAAGCGTGGTGATCCTGAGAGGCTTGTGTGGATACCATAGAGAGCCTGAACACGTCAACTGTTCAAGTTTTGTGATTCGACTCTACAGTTGAGTGAGAGATCTCAACCAAAAATTAGGTATGAAAATTTTTGAACACCCGGTTTATCCCGTTTCACTTGGATCCTTGAGGGTTTCGGTTAAATTCTGCTACGCTGTTTGGCTCCCGAAACCCATCAAGGTGATGCCATATTCACCAAGCTCAATGCACCATTTTGACAGCCTTGCCAAGTGATCAACCCTCCTTATGATATCCCGAAAAGGTAGGTTACTTCGGACACTAATAGGGTGTGCTTGGAAGTAAGGTCGTAACCTTCTACTTGCCAGTACTAAGGCATAGATGGCCTTTTATAGAAGAGGGTACCTAACCTCGGCTTCGTGTAGTGATTTGCTTATATAGTATACCGGCCACTGTCTCCCTCCCTCTTCTTTTACAAGCACTAAACTTACTATTTTTTTATTAACGGTGAGGTAATGGATGAGGGGTTCTTTATCCTTCGGTTGTCGAAGTGTCGGCAGGTGGGTTAAGTAGGTTTTTAGCTCATCCCAAGCTTTTTGGCAATCTTCGCTCGAAGGGTGTTCTTCAGCACTGAAGCTACTGTCATTTTTTGTGGCTTTAGTAAGCATTTTGAAGAACGGTCGACACCGATCCCCACATCTAGAGATGAACCTACTAAGAGAAGTGATTATTCCCGTTAGCCTTTGCAGACCCTTGACTGTTGCGGGAGTTCAAAATCCCAGCAGGGCCTTGACTTTTTCCGGATTGGCATCGATTCCTCTCTTCGACACCATGAATCCAAGGAACCTGTTGCATTTACTCCGAACATGCACTTCTTCGGGTTTAGATGAATTCTGAATTCCCGAAGTTGGTGGAATGTTTCAGTTAAGTCTTCAATATGACCTGTTAGGTTCATTCCCCAATGCTTGGCCCAGGCCAAGAAAACAAAAGAAATGTTATGAAAAACATGGAGAGTTGTTTAAACATAGGGGCAGTGGCGTATGTGCTAAATTGAGAACTATTGGGTCCCAAATGCACAAAGAAAATAGACATGAAGTTGTTGCAGGAAAACAAAGTTGGAGGACTACAATGCACACTTCAACTAGTGATGCTAGTAAAACTACACATCAAGAATGAAGGCTTTCGGCCATGCAAAGTTGTGTTGGGACTAGTGGGATACTAGACCAATTTTTGGTAATTTCAATTATAACCGGTCAAATCTTGTCCCCCACTAAAGAATTAAGCCATCATTTCCTTGATTTGCCTAATTAGCCTTGCCTTGGTACTTGGCCGAGACATGCACTTGGGATAATGGCCACTTTTAAGCCATTTGAGTAATGCTTGGCAATGTGAGCCAAGAAACAATGTTAATGCTAGAAGATACCCATATTCTAATGACTAAAACAAGGTCATGGAGTCTTGGAGGGTTAAATGAGCCATGCAAATAAGTTAGAGACCATTACGGACATTAAACCATTTTGGGGCCCAAATGGCACATGACCGGATGTGCATGTAACCACTCAAGCTTGGCACTCATTACCTTTCTTAGTTTTGGATCAACCGAGTCCTTAATGTTCTTGAAAGCCAAGGAGGTGGTGCTGCCGAATTCATGCCAAATTCGTGTCAAATGGGAGCTTGAACACGAAATCAAGCTTGGAATCTCCATTGTTGGCACTAGGCGACCTAGGAATTCAAGTTTAAGCCTTGGTTTTAGAAGTTTCAAAGGAGGCCGAGACGTTCAAGCTTGGGATTTAGGTAACTACATGTAAATTTCTTGAATGCATCGTATAGATTCCATGAACAAGGAGTATTGGTGCCTAATTGGTAGTTGAATTATGTTAGGCCATCTTTGTTGAAAAACATTTGGGCTCGGATGTTCAAGCATCAACCAAGAGGGCATAAGCTTCATTTTAAAGGTAGGGTTCACTAATTTGCTTGTTTTCTTGGTAATATACCATGATTCAAGTGATAAAGTAGCTAAGTGATGGTTAATTTTTCTAAATGACCTTAGTTACTTGATGGGCTTATTGAGATGATTCGGTTCTTGAGTTTTGATTAGCTAATCAACTACTGGCATGTGCTAGAAATCCTAGTGAATGAGGCCAATTTCCTAGGCATTTCGGAGCTCTAGTGGATGTCGACTAAAATGGTGAAGTATGAGTGCAATGGTGCACAAGGGCACATGCTATGGTTTCGGCCGAATGGTCATTGCAGTGTGTGAGTGTCTTTCTTGTGTGCTTGAGTCTTTTCTTGTGCTTGCTAACCTTTTTACATTCATACTTATGTCTTTATGTCTCGGTTATGCTAGGATGTTATATGTTGTTGTAGTTTTGGTGTTTTTATGTCTTGTTTTGCAGGGCATTATGAGCTTAAGGAGGTTAAGTCTAGAGTTTGATACTCGGCTTAACTAAATAAACTCTTAATTGAGTTGTTAAGGTGGTGAACTCTACTGAGTAATTCTTTACTCATTGCCCATACTTTTTGTGTTTCAGGAAAGGATTCTCGGCTTGAGTAGTATTTGCTTGGTTATTGGCTTGTGTGTAAGTAGTGCTTGTGTGTCCAATGTATATGCCATTGTTGTGCTTGGCTTGATTAAGATTTACATATACAAGTCTTTGGTCAAGGTTTCGGCTGAAACTTATGTCTTAAGTTTGTGCAGGCTATTTAGTGTGGGACTGTCTAGGTGAACAACAATGGATGTGTGGACTATTGCTCTTATAGTGGTCTTCACGTTTATGACAATGAATATGGCTATAGGACTTGTGCTGCAGTGTGTCTTGCTCTATGGCACACTTAAGGTTTTATTTGGAGAGTAATGGACTTGGCTTGTAAACATAATTTGGTGAACTTGAACTTTGGTGAATCTTGGCATGTAGCCATGTTTTGTATACTCAATAGGCTACTTTTGGTTGTTTATATGTATGGGTAGTCTTGAGTATGTTTTGGTTTTGTGGCACTTGGAGTACCTTGGTTTGCCAAATTATGTTTGTTAGTATGGTTTTGGACATGTAAATGATGAATGTTTATGGGCCAAGGTGTGGCATGTTTATATTAATGTGAAATGTGCTTTATGTTGTGAACCTCTCATGTATTGTTCATGGCCGAATGTGCATTTGCACTCAAACTTGGATTTCCAAATTTGGAGCACCCTGGGCTTCTTGGTTGCCATGCACTAAATAGTACACTTGAGCTGCACACATTCTAGACACTTAAGTACATTAAGTGTATGCCTTGTTTGTTATGCAAGTTACCAGTTACAGCCTTGCTTGTTTTGCAAGAAATTAGTATTGGGCCTTGCTTCTGTTGCAAGAAACTGAACATGTACCCTAAAAGCCTCCTAGGCCACCTCCCAGGCCCATTACCTTAAGAAAATAAGACTTAAAGTCCAGTAATAAAGGTTGGCGGAATAGTCAGTTAAGGACAACACTTAAGAAACTTGGTAGTTGGCTTTCTTAAGAGAGACATGGGTGAGTAGTATAGAGTGTTCATAGGCCAGGGCTTGTGTGGGGGTGTGACAGGCTTTGTTTGGTATCAGAGCTTGTGATATAGAGCAGCAAAGTAGTAGCCTAGACAGTGTGCCACATAGGGTTAGACTTATATAAGACTTGTATTATTGAGTATATGTGAATATCTGCATTTAAAGTGCTGGATGAGAACAAGAGGCAGGGAAAGAGAATCCCTAGGACAAGAGGAAGATACTGCAGCCCATCAGATAGAGGGATTGTAGGTAGACATGCCTGAAAGACAGGCAGGTGTTGTTGAACATGATTTGGCCGAAGAGCCAAATGCCAGGATACAAGTACCTGGATGCAGCAGAAACAGGCAATACAGAATGGAGGTAATGATGGAGTCACTACAGGCCACTGTGGCTCAATTGGTGGTGGGAATGCAAGCCTTGGCTAGAGGCCAAGCCCAACACCAGGAGAGTTGAAAACCAGTAGAGGCCGAAGGGAGGAGGAGAAGAAGGCCTGGCAAGGCGCCAGTGGAATATGATCAGTCCAGTAAAGCTGGAGGAAATCAAGAAGAGGAAGAATCAGATAAAGAAATTAGGCATCCCAGGGCTAGGAGTCTCAGGTCAAAAGTCAAACAAGAACCCAGGATTGAGGAAGAAGAGGAAGAGAGTCCAGACATTGAAGAGCTGGATGATTATATTTATTCAAGGAGCACTGAGCCTCCTACAGATAGTATAGTAAGAGGTAGGGCATCTAGGGATAGGGATAGATCCAGAGGCCTGGAACAGAGAAGAGAGAGACCCAGGAGAGGAGGACTCAAGGAGGGCCAGCTGGAGGGATTCCTAGCATTAAAACCTCCAGTCTTCAGAGGGGGATGTGACCCAGATGAGGCTAAGTTCTGGGTATATCAGGTTGAGAAAATTTTTGAAAGGATGGAAGTCACATCCACTCATAAAGTATTGCTAGCCACTTTCAGGCTAGAGGGAAATGCTGAACTTTGGTGGAGGGAAGTACAAAGAAACTACCAAGAGAGGAATCAAAGGAGGCCCCCAGCTAGGAGAAGATCTATGAGGTGGGCAGATTTCCTTCAGGTCTTTCACCAGCAATATGTCAGTGAGGCCCAAAAAGACCAAAAGCAAGTGGAGTTTGATCAGTTGGAGCAGGGGGATCTTAGTGTGCTAGAATATGAACAAAGGTTTAATAACCTGATCAGATATGCCCCTTAGTATGAAGGACAAGAGGAGTTGAGAACTAAGAGATTTATCAGGGGATTAAGGCCCAAGTTGAGACAGATTCTCAGGGCAGTGGGAGCTAGGGATTACTATTCTGTTATGCCGAGTGCCCTGGCATTATAGTAGGAATTTAAGGAACAATCCAGGAATGAGCATGGAAGTGGGAGTGGAACCCAAAGAAGCCATCATGAAAAGAGGCCGAGAGAAGAAAAGGACCCAAGTGGAGGCAAAAAGGGAAATAAGAAGGAAAGAGGATCACAACCACAATAGTATGGTCCTCAGTGCAATACTTGTGGAAGATTTCATGGCAACAAGCCATGCTTCAAAGCTTTGACTGGATGTCACAGATGTGGAGCAGCAGATCACTAGGTCAGAGATTGCCCAAAGAAAGTTGATGATAACAGGAAGTTGCTGGGAAATTTTAATCCCAGGGGACTAAGGGGGCAAATCCATATGCCCTAAATGAGGACTCAGGCGCCAGCTCAGGGAGGGAGGCCAGCACCAATGGCACCTCAGGAGCAAAGGAGACCTGTGGCACCTTGAGGCAGGGTATTTCAGCTAGAGTCATCCAGAAAGATGCAGGAAGCACCAGAGGCCGAGAATGCAGGTAGAGAGACTAGTCAGCAAAGGACTAGCAGGAGGGCCCTAAAAGGTACTGTTTACCTTAATGGCCAATTAGTGTCTACATTATTTGATACTGGAGCTTCATTGTCTTTAATTTCTAATAGCTTGGTTAAGGCCATGAATCTAGAAGTAAAATATATGACCAATATGTACTTGGTAAAAATAGCTGGCAATGAAGTTTTATTTACATATCACATGGCTAAAAAATGTGAGATCCAGATAGACAAGCTGAAACTGAGAACAAACCTCATAGTGCTAGACACATACGACTTTGATGTGATCTTAAGCATAAATTGGTTAGGGGAGAATAAAGTGGTTTTTGATTGCCATGCTAGACAACTGAGAATGCCTGGTTGTATACCATATGACTTAGATAAGTCACTAGAGTTAGTTATGGATTACCAATAGGAAGTGCTGAAGCTAATAACTCTAGAAGGTGAGCATGAGTGCCTGGAACTTAATGACCAGGAAGCATCAGATGAACTTAGGCAGATACCTATAGTTCAGGATTACCCAGAAGTCTTTCCTACAGACTTACCTGGATTACCACCTAAGAGAGAAGTGGAGTTTGAGATTAGACTGGTACTAGGAGTAGTGCTGGCTCCATACAGAATGGCCCTACCTGAAATGGTAGAACTGATAAAGCAGTTAGATGAACTGCTTGAAAAGGGGTTCATCAGACCTAGTGTGTCTCCTTGGGGAGCACCTGTGTTGTTTGTAAAGAAGAAGGATGGAACTCTTAGACTGTGTATTGACTACAGAAAATTAAATGCCTTAACCATAAAGAATAAATACCCTCTCCCAAGAATAGAGGATCTATTTGATCAGTTGAAGGGAGCAAGAGTATTCTCCAAAATAGATCTGAGATCTGGATATTTCCAGTTAAGGGTTAGAGAAGAGGACATATCTAAGACTGCTTTCAGGACTAGGTATGGACACTTTCAGTATACAGTAATGCCATTTGGGCTTACTAATGCTCCTGCATTCTTTATGGACCTAAAGCAAAGGGTGTTCAAAGCACAACTAGACCACTTTGTGGTAGTATTTATTGATGACATTTTGGTGTACTCAAAAGATGAGGAAACTAATAAAGAACACCTGAGAACAGTGCTTGGCTTGCTCCAAGAAAACCAACTTTATGGGAAACTGAGTAAGTGCAAGTTTTGGACTCATGAGACTGGATTTTTAGGACACATAATAACTGATCAAGGTTTGGCAGTGGATCCTGAAAAGGTAAGGTCAATCCTGGATTGGAAACAGCCCCAGAATGTAAAAGAGGTTAGAAGTTTCCTAGGGTTAGCTGGCTATTATAGGAGGTTTGTACCAAAATTTTCTGTGATAGCAGCACCCATGACCCAATTGATTAGGAAGAACGAAAAGTTTGTCTGGGAACCTAAGTGTGAAGAAAGTTTCTAGGAGCTTAAGAAAACACTGACAACAACTCCTATATTGACTCTACCAGACCTGAAAAGGATTACGAAGTATATACTGATGCATCTCACATTGGACTAGGATGTGTCCTGATGTAGGAAAAAGAGGCTATTGCTTTTCGGTCCAGACAATTAAGACCACATGAGAAAAAGTATCCAGTGCATGACCTGGAGTTAGCAGTAGTGGTCTTTGCCCGTAAGCAATGGAGACACTATCTGCTTGGTAACAAATTCCATGTTTTTACAGACCACAAAAGTCTCAAATACCTTTCTTCTCAGAAGGATTTAAATATGAGATAGAGGAGGTGGTTAGAGTATTTGAAAGACTTTGACTGTGTCATTGAATACACAGCTTCGAAAGCTAATTTAGTGGCAGATGCTTTGAGCAGAAGTGACACTGGAGTACTCAAGGGAGGTGAAATTGAGCACAAGGCTGAGAGCCTGAACCTTACTTGTTTGGCAAGTCAATCGTTAACCAGAGAAAGTGAGCAACTGAATATGCTCACAATTACACCAGAATGGAATAAGCTTATCAGGGAAGCTCAGCTGGTGATGAGAAAATAGGACTAGTATCTGGACAGAAAAAGGGAGAACTGTATCAAGGTTTTTCCTTTAGACAAGGCATGCTGTACTTCCAGAATAGGTTATATGTGCCTAAAAAAGAGAACATAAGAATTCCAATTCTAGAAGAGGCTCACTCTAGTAAGTTGAGCATGCATCTAGGGACCAGAAAGATGTATCACAATCTTAGAGTATATTTTTGGTGGCCTTATATGAAGAAAGATATTAGCACCCATGTAGCTAGTTGTGAGGTGTGCCAACAAGTAAAGATTGAACATCAGAAAACAGGAGGGAAGCTGCAAAGCTTGCCCATACCTGAGAGGAAATGGGGATCCATATCAATGGATTTTGTGGTAGGGATGCCACTATCGAGGAGAAAGCATAATGCTATTTGGGTCATTGTAGACAGACTGACCAAAGCAGCTCACTTCTTTCCCATGAATCTTACTGATTCTTTAGAGAAGCTGGCACAACTCTATATAAAAGAGATAGTGAGATTGCTTGGAGTGCCTGATGACATAGTGTCAGATAGGGATCCTAGATTTGTTTCTAGGTTTTGGAAATCCTTACACCAAGCATTGGCACTAAACTCAAATTTACTTCTGCTTACCATCCACAAATTGATGGACAGACAGAAAGAACTATACAAACTCTGGAAGACATGTTGAGATGTTGTGTAATTGACTTCCAAGGTGAATGGGATGTACACCTCCCATTAATAGAGTTTTTCCTATAATAATGGCTATCATTCAGTGATAGGAATGGCTTCTTATGAAGCCTAGTACGGTAGAAAATGTGTTACTCCTCATTGCTGGTATCAGCTAGAGGACAAATTAGAGTTGGGGCCATACATTATTAAGGAAACTACAGAGAAAAGAAAACTGATCCAAGCTAGGATCAAAGCAGCAAATGATAGGCAACAAGCCTATGCCAACTTGAAAAGGAGAAAAGACCTGGAATTCCAGGAAAGGGATTGGGTGTGGCTCAAGGTCTCTTCCATGAAAGGAGTTATAAGATTTGGGAAGAAAGGAAACCCAGGTATATTGGGCCATATCAAATATTGGCCAAAGTGGGAAATGTGGCTTGTCAGTTGGACTTACCACCAGAACTTGGTAACATACATGATGTATTCCATGTAAGCCTACTCAAGAAATATGTTCCAAGTTCTAAGCAGGTAGAGACTCCTGCTAGTGTATCTGTAGCACCAAATCTTTCATATGAAGAGGTGCCAACTCAATTCCTAGCAAGAGATACCAAGAAATTAAGAAGCAGATGGATTTCCATGATAAGGGTGTAGTGGAGTAACCATACTCCTGAAGAGCCAACCTGGGAAGTAGAACAGGAAATTGCCAACAAGTACCCTCAGCTATACTCTAGATTGGTGAAGAAATTGGAGGACCAAATTCTTTAAGGAGGGAAGAATTGTTAGGTTCATTCCCTAGTGCTTGGCCCAGGCCAAGAAAACAAAAGAAATGTTATGAAAAACATGGAGAGTTGTTTAAACATAGGAGCAATGGTGTATGTGCTAAATTGACAACTATTGGGTCCCAAATGCACAAAGAAAATAGACATGGAGTTGTTGCAAGAAAACAAAGTTGGAGGACTACAATGCACACTTGAACTAGTGATGCTAGCAAAACTACACATCAAGAATGAAGGCTTTCGGCCATGCAAAGTTGTATGGGGACTAGTGGGATACTAGACCAAATTTTGGTAATTTCCATTATAACCAGTCAAATCTCCCCTACTAAGGAATTAAGCCATCATTTCTTTGATTTGCCTATTTAGCCTTGCCTTGGTACTCGTCCGAGACATACGCTTGGGATAACGGCCACTTTTAAGCCATTTGAGTAATGCTTGGCAATGTGAGCCAAGAAACAATGTTAATGTCGGAAGATACCTATATTCTAATGACTAAAACAAGGTCATGGAGTCTTGGAGGGTTAAATGAGCCATGCAAATAAGTTGGAGACCATTACGGACATTAAACCATTTTGGGGCCCAAGTGGCACATGACCGGATGTGCATGTAACCACTCAAGCTTGGCACTCATTACCTTTCTTAGTTTTGGATCAACCGAGTCCTTAATGTTCTTGAAAGCGAAGGAGGTGGTGCTGCCAAATTCATGCCGAATTCGTGTCAAATGGGAGCTTGAACATGAAATCAAGCTTGTAATCTCCATTGTTGGCACTAGGTGACCTAGGAATTCAAGTTTAAGCCTTGGTTTTGGAAGTTTCAATGGAGGCCGAGACGTTCAAGCTTGGTATTTAGGTAACTACATGTAAATTTCTTGAATGGATGGTATAGATTCCATGAACAAGGAGTATCGGTGCCTAATTGGTAGTTGAATTGTGTTAGGCCATCTTTGTTGAGAAACATTTGGGCTCGGATGTTCAAGCATCAACCGAGAGGGCATAAGCTTCATTTTAAAGGTAGGGTTCACTAATTTGCTTGTTTGCTTGGTAATATACCATGATTCAAGTGATAAAGTGGCTAAGTGATGGTTAATTTTTCTAAATGACCTTAGTTACTTGATGGGCTTATTGAGATGATTCAGTTCTTGAGTTTTGATTAGCTAATCAACTACTGGCATGTGCTAGAAATCCCAGTGAATGAGGCCAATTTGCTAGGCATTTCGGAGCTCTAGTGGATGTGGACTAAAATGGTGAAGTATGAGTGCAATGTTGCACAATGGCACATGCTATAGTTTCGGCCAAATGGTCATTGTCGTGTGTGAGTATGTATCTTGTGTGCTTGAGTGTTTTCTTGTGCTTGCTAATGCTTTTACATTCATACTTATGTCTTTATGTCTCGGTTATGCTAGTATGTTATATATAGTTGTAGTTTTGGTGTTTTTATGTCTTGTTTTGCAGGGCATTATGAGCTTAAGGAGGTTAAGTCTAGAGTTTGATACTCGGCTTAACTAAATAAACACTTAATTAAGTTGTTAAGGTAGTGAACTCTACTAAGTAATTCTTTACTCATTGCCCATACTTTTTGTGTTTCAGGAAAGGATTCTCGGCTTGAGTAGTATTTGCTTGGTTATTGGCTTGTGTGTGAGTAATGCTTATGTGTCCAAGGTATATGCCATTGTTGTGCTTGGCTTGATTAAGATTTACATATACAAGTCTTTGGTCAAGGTTTTGGCCGAAACTTATGTCTTAAGTTTGTGCAGGCTGTTTAGTGTGGGACTGTCTAGGTGAACAACAATTAATGTGTGGACTATTGCTCTTATAGTGGTCTTCACGTTTATGACAATGAATATGGCTATAGGACTTGTGCTGCAGTGTGTCTTGCTCTGTGGCACACTTAAGGTTTTATTTGGAGAGTAATGGACTTGGCTTGTAAACATAATTTGGTGAACTTGAACTTTGGTGAATCTTGGCATGTAGCCATGTTTTGTGAACTCAATAGGCTACTTTTGGTTGTGTATAGGTATGGGTAGTCTTGAGTATGTTTCAGTTTTCTCATACTTGGAGTACCTTGGTTTGCCAAATTATGTTTGTTAGTATGGTTTCGGACATGTAAATGATGAATGTTTATGGGCCAATGTGTGGCATGGTTATATTAATGTGAAATGTGCTTTATGTTGTGAATCTCTCATGCATTGTTCATGGCCGAATGTTCATTTGCACTCAAACTTGGATTTCCAAACTTGGAGCACCCTGGGCTTCTTGGTAGCCATGCACTAAATAGTACACTTGAGCTGCACACATTCTAGACACTTAAGTACATTGAGTGTATGCCTCGCTTGTTATGCAAGTTACCAATTACAGCCTTGCTTATTTTGCAAGAAATTAGTATTGGGCCTTGCTTCTGTTACAAGAAACTAAACATGTACCCTAACAGCCTCCTGGGCCGCCTCCCAGGCCCATTACCTTAAGAATATAAGACTTAAAGTCCAGTAATAAAGGTTGGCCGAATAGTCAGTTAAGGACAACACTTAAGATACTTGGTAGTTGGCTTTCTTAAGAGAGACATGGGTGAGTGGTACAGAATGTTCATAGGCCAGGGCCTGTGTGGGGTGTGACAGAAACCCTCCAGGATCCAAGTGAAACTGGGTAAACCACGTGTTCGAAAATTTTCATACCTAATTTTCGGTTGAGATTTCTCACTCAACTGTAGAGTCGAGTCACAAAACCTGAATAGTTGACATGTTCAAGCTCTCTATGGTATCCATATGAGCCTCTCAGGATGACCACGCTTCCACTGCATCTCGACAGATGTGTTTCTCTTGTGCTCGCAGTGCTAGCTTGCGTCATCCAAGGAATTGCAAGAGAAGAGTGCAGCTGTCCTTTTGGGATGCTAGGACATGGAGACCTGCAAATTTCTCACTAAAAGTTGTATTTATAATGAGACTCAACTTCCAGGCTTAATGGGCTTCAAAGCCTTAATCTAATTAGGCTTAAATTTCAGGCTTAATAATGGCTCAACTATTGGGCCCATTATTAATATCAAATTATTGTGAAACCAAAACCCAAATTGTTAGCCCATGCACTCTAATGATCCAAATAGCTCCATGTGTGCGACTCAATAGGCTGTTACCACGTTGGCAATGATCATAAATCACATTTATGATCATAAGCAATGAGAGGTGTCTATCAACACATCATTGCTACCCAAGGGACAAGATTGTCGATGATTCGACTAAACCTTTATGATCATCACCGATATATGCTATTGTCCCTTTGTCCAAGATATCAAGACTAAGCACGAGACATGGAATGTGTCACTCTCTTATAGTCCAATCTTTGGTTTCTTGATTACAGAGTAGACCAACTTAAACTGATGACATTGATATCGTATATCAACTCATCCGAGCATGGCCATGCATTTTCTAAGTCTCACTCTATCAAGGGGCCTGAAAAGATCACTCCCGTTACATAGGAGGGACAAATCCCATATTGATCATACAAATCCCTTCGCATGATATGTGGCATACCCAATGACCTCCTTCAAGTTCACTCAATTACGAGCAACAAAGGAAAGTATCAAGGTATGTGACTCACATGTTGAGAACCTTGATGATCTTAGGTCGAAGAACTACATATACCATGATCACTATGAGAATCACTTATGACATTCATATAACGATCCATGTAGTGTTATCATGGTGGATTGGTCTAGTACACAAGTTCTCCAAGTTGTACCCATATGTAGACTACATATCTCATATTAGTCTCCACATATGCTAATCGTTATGTATTATTACAACCCGCTCCACAATAATACTAGACCAGGGATGTTTGAGGATATCATTATTCTAGGGTTACAATTATGTTTATTACGTTACGCAAAAACAAAAGAACAAACATAATTGCTGGATTAATGCCTTAATAAAATATCATGACTTAATGTGAAAAAATACAATCATCTCATGATTGGCTTTTGGGCACAACACTGACAAGATGTATGAGGGAAATTGTGCAATTTTTAACTGAAGGTGAGTGATCGAACAAGGATTATGTCGAAGGAAGGGAAGCTGAATGTGGTTGACTGAACATAGTTGGTCCCAAAAATACTTAAACCTTTTTGGAAACCAAGTCTTCCGAAGAAGCTCGACCGAAGATGGTTGTGAAACCTTTAAAAGAGACTAAAGTTGTAAGTCCTTAAAGGACAAAACGACTTATCTCCGAAGACGGTTAGACGCCAAATGTCAAAACTTGTCCGAAGTCGTACCAATCGTGGACGTAGCCAAAATTTCAAGCAAGAAAGTTTCAATAAAATTCATTACAAAAGTACAGGGAGTGGAGTACAAAAAATAGAGAAAAGGCAAAGAAGAAGGAGCCTATTGCTTGTCTTGCCCATCTTCGGGGACTCCAGCATCCTCAGTCTGTTCGTCTTCAGCCTCATCATCGTTGTCCGTGCTAACCTCAGTCACCAGACGAGGAGGGATGGGAAGCTTGAGGAACTCTACCTTTGACCATTCCGAAGATTGTCCTTGGGGGATATCTAGCTCCCGAAGAAGGAAAGGTCAAGGATGGGAAACTTGGACAGGACTTGATGGTGACCAAGGTAGAAACCATCCTGATAAGAAGCCTTAGTCGCTTCGTCAGACTTAGCCTTCTCTGCCTTCAAGTCCTCAAGCTCCTTTAGGACCCCCACCTCCTTCTCCAGCTTTTTCTTCTTCTTCTTCTTCTTCTTCTTCTTGAACCGATCGACATTGGCCAAGAGTTCGGCATTGGGCCCCAGCAACTTCGTAAGATCGGCAACAGCTTCCTTCTTCTTCTTTTGGAAGGCTTCATTCACCGAAGTCAGAGCCACTACCCTTGACGTAAGGTCTGTGACCTTGGAAGAAAAGTCTTCCAAGACTCGTTCTGGCTCTTCAGCACCTTTTCCCAAAGGCTGGCCAAGTCCTCCTTCGTAATTTTATTAAGCTCGCCGTACTTGATGACTGAGCTGGCAAAAAGTTCATTGGCTTTCGCCAAGTTCTCCTCTCACTGAGTTCGGACCGACGATTATTTCGCTGCCCGAGCTCAGAAAAATCCACTATATGCCAATAGTTGCAAAAGGAAAGAATTCGAATAAGGGTCAAAAGGAGAAAAAGTTCAGCAAAATTCTAAGTCCTTAAGGTCTTAAGGTTTACTAGGCAGCATGTTCACTCATCCTTGTGGTAAGGACTTCCTCATTCGGACACTCTTCCATTAGGGACTGGAAGGTGGCATTAGTCATATTGCCCTTCGCCATTTGAGGAGCCATCTTCTGGCTATCCTTGGAGAACAAGTCCATGTCCTCTATGAAAGTCCAGGAGGGCTCCCTCGAAACCTTGTCCCTCTGGAATTTTGCATCCCAAACAGTCCACTTCCAAGCATGCTCTGCCACCCACTGAGCCGGTGCTTGCTTCTCTACAAAGTCACGCTAAAGTTCCATTAAAGCGTTATCCCTTAGCCACTCATCTGCGAGGTCTAAAATACCAAAAATGCCGAAACTCATAGATGAATGACTAAGGGACAAACCTGGGGCAGTTTGGCGTCATTGATGTCGGTATCACTAACATCGAGGACCTCAGTGGGGAACCCTTTCCCCTTATTCTTTCAGCGTTCCTCCAGTTCTTCGACCAAAAGCTCCCTGACTTAAGTCGCCAACATCTCAACAGCTGCATTGGGGCTTAAAGGGGTTGAATGGATGGCAGGCACTGAAGGCAGGTCAGCTTACACAGTGGTTTACTCGAGCACCTCCACTTCACCTTCGGGTGGAGGAGGAAGCGAATCCTCTTTGGCTTTCTTTGACTTTGATGCCGAAGATGGTCCAGCTGGCACCTTCTTCCTTTTTGGCACTTTCTTCTTCTTTTGCTACTTTCCCTTCTCGGCCTGACCGAGGAAGAGACTCTTGTAGAACGCTACAGATTTCTTACCCATCTTGGCAAAAAGAAGAACATTAGTGTATGTATGGAAGGGCATAAGTAACAAAAACTGGAAAGGGGCTTACTCTCTTTAATTTTCGAGTACATTAGTTCACCCTAAATGAGCATGACCAACCATGCTTTTTTCCCATTAACCAATGGCCTTGGCACGCCTTTGTTAGTGACATGCTCCTTGATTACCCCAAGTTCCCGAAGGTCCTCTTCAGTCATGAAACTCCATCTAATGAGGAAAGGTAGAGAAGATGCGGAGGGACCTTGGGATCCCAATCCGCTACTACCGGAATACGGCTGTCAAACTCTTCAAATTAGGACTCTAGATCTAAGGTTAAAAGCTTGCTCGGGTTGACTACATCAGTATCAAGAGTGCCCAAAGCCCATTTGGTCAGATGTCCTTCCACTGCTCATCCACCTTCAGAAAAAAGAACTTCCTCTGCCAACCTCAACAACTGTCCTTTCTTCTGAAGGTGAACCTATATTTCTTGATCCTAGATCCCCGAGGGAGCAAAAAGTAGAATCCGCCTTTCGGAATGAGGTGGAGTTTGAAGTACTACATGAAAAAAATAAAGTGGGGCTCTATGCCGACGACCCCACACATACAAAGAAAAGCGTTAAAGTAGAGGTAGGAGTTCGGGGGAAGTTGGTTGACGACTATGCCATGGAATTGGAAAAAGTCATAAACCATCTTCGGAGGGGGGTGCCAAAGTCCCACCTTCAGCTGAGCCTTAAAGATAGTAACCTCATCTGAATGAGGAGCATAGATAGGCATACCAGGACTAGGTAGCCTGGTGACGGCATAGGATGGGAGAAAAAATTTAACCGATGACTTCTTCACTTTCTCCGAAGTGGCATAGCTCTGATGAGAGTTAAGTAGGAGCCAACTCTTAGGAATGAGATGAGCTTCTATATGGTAAGAAGACATGTTTGGGGATGGAGGAATCTGACCTCTAAAAGGAGAAGGGAAAGGAATTGAAACAAAAAAATAATAAAGAACTTTGGAAGGTGACCCACCTAGTTTGGGACAAAGACAAGGACTTCAGAAATGACCACAACTCGCCGAAAATTGCTTCGCTGCAAGCACCACTACTAAAGAAAGATCAAGGAGCATAGGAAATCAGAGAGCAAAAGGAATGCAAATTGAGAAGTATGGAAAACTCTGAAGGAAGAGAGGTTTATATAGATCAAAGGAGGCAGGCGAAGCGTCACCATAATGACCTTTTGCAGGCGCAGGGATGTACTTGATGTAACGGATGTGACCATTCGCCAGTTACCTAGTGACACATGTCATCCAACATGAGAAACAAAGGCACGCCATCTGACATTAGCAGACCTATGTAAGCCTAGCCCGAAGTGACTTGACTACTTAATCAGAAGACGTGACGATTCATTAGTAGGCTACAGAAGATAAAAAACTCAGAGGGGGAATATTTTCCCCAATCGAAGATACAACTTCAGGAACATCAATAGCTTGGTCCAAATCAACCAGTCCCATTTGATGCCGATGTTGGGTTTTAAAAGCCAAACAAGCACAGTAGAATTTAACCGAAACCCTCCAGGATCCAAGTGAAACGGGGTAAACCGGGTGTTCGAAAATTTTCACGCATAATTTTCGGTTGAGATCTCTCACCGAACAGTAGAGTCGAATCACAAAACCTGAACAGTTGACGTGTTCAAGCTCTCTATGGTATCCACATGAGCCTCTCGGGATCACCATGCTTCCACCACATCCCGGCAGATGTGTTTCTCTTGCTTTGGCAGTGCTAGCTTGCGTACTCCAAGGAATTACAAGAGAAGGCTGAGGCTATCCTTTTGGGAGGCTAGGGCAAAAAGCTATGAATTTCTCACTAAAAGTTGTATTTGTAGTGAGACTCAACTTCTAGGCCTAATGGGTTTCAAAGCCCTTATCCAATTAGGCTTTAATTTCTGGCTTAATAATGGCTCAACTCTTGGGCCCATTATTAATACGAAATTATTGTGAAACCATAACCCAAATAATTAGCCCATGCACTCTAATGATCCAAATAGCTCTATGTGTGTGACCCAATAGGCTCTTACCATGTTGGCAATGATCATAAATCACATTTATGATCATAAGCAATGAGCGGTGTCTAGCAACACATCATTGCTACCCAAGTGACAAGATTGTCGGTGATTCAACTAAACCTTTATGATCATCACCGATATATGCCATTGTCCCTTTGTCCAAGATATCAAGACTAAGCACGAGACATGGAATATGTCACTCTCATATAGCCCAATCTTTGGTTTCTTGATTACCGAGTAGACCAACTTAAACTGATGACATTGATATCGTATATCAACTCATCCGAGCATGGCCATGCATTTTCTAAGTCTCACTCTATCAAGGGGCCCGAAGATATTACTCCCGTTACATAGGAGGGACAAATCCCATCTTGATCATACAAATCCCTCTGCATGATATGTGACATACCCAATGACCTCCTTCAAGTTCACTCAGTTACGAGCAACAAAGGAAAGTATCAAAGTATGTGACTCACATGTAGGGAACCTTGATGATCTTAGGTCGAAGGACTACATATACCATGATCACTATGAGAATCACTTATGACACTCATATAACGATCCATGTAGTGTTCTCATGGTGGGTCGGTCCAGTACACAAGTTCTCCAACTTGTACCCATATGTAGACTACATATCTCATATTAGTCTCCACATATGCTAGTCATTATGTATTATTGCAACCCGCTCCACAATAATACTAGACTAGGGACGTTTAAGAATATCATTATTCTAGGGTTACAATTATGTTTGTTAAGTTACGCAGAAACAAAACAACAAACATAATTGCTGGATTAATGCCTTAATAAAATATCATGACTCAATGTGCAAAAATACAATCATCTCATGATTGGCTTTTTGGGCACAACACTAACAATCTCCCACTTGCACTAAAAGCCAATCATCCATGTATCTAATACCGATGGACATAGAATGGCTATCATGCTTCTGCTACGTAAGGGGCTTTGTCAGTGGATCAGCAATGTTCCTGTCTCTCGAAGTCCTGCATATCTTTACATCACCCCTCTCGATGATCTCCCTGATGAGATGATAGCATCCGAGTATGTGTTTGGATCGCTGGTGAGATCGAGGTTCCTTAGCCTGTACGATTGCTCCATTGTTGTCACAATAGAGCTCTATCGGCTCGGCAATGCTTGGAACCACTCCAAGTTCAGTGACGAACTTCTTGATCCAAACTGCCTCCTTCACAGCATCAGAGGCGGCAATGTACTCAGATTCTGTTGGAGAGTCAGCTACTGTCTCTTGCTTTGAACTCTTCCAGCTCACAGCACCACCACCAATACAAAACACATAACTAGATTGTGATCTAAAATCATCCTTATTGGATTGGAAGCTTGCATCGGTGTAACCCCTTACAACGAGCTCATCTTCACCTCCAAAGACCAAGAATGCATCCTTAGTCCTTCGTAAGTACTTAAGGGTGTTCTTAACAGCTATCCAGTGACTCTCACCAGGGTTCGATTGGTACCTACTCATCATGCTCAAGGCATATGAGACATCGGGATGAGTACATATTATGGCATACATGATAGATCCAATTGCTGAGGCATATGGAATCTTACTCATGCGCTCTCTCCCCTCAGGTGTACTCGGACACTGAGATCTAGAAAGAGTTATATCATGTGACATGGGCAAGAATCCTTTCTTGGAATCTTTCATGCTAAACCTCTTTAGCACCTTGTCAATATATACACTTTGACATAGGCCAAAAAGCTTTCTAGATCTATCTCTATAGATGCTGATGCCTAACATATAGGCTGCTTCACCCAAGTCCTTCATAGAGAAACATTTCCCTAGCCAAGTCTTCACAGACTGTAGCTTAGGAATGTCATTCCCGATGAGTAGTATGTCATCTACATACAACACCAAGAAGACAATAGCGCTCCCACTAACCTTCTTGTAGACACAAGGTTCATCTTCATTTTTGATAAAACCAAACTCTTTGATTGCTTCATCAAAACGAAAGATTCCAACTTCGAGAAGCTTGCTTTAGTCCATAAATAGACCTTTGTAACTTGCACACTTTATTGGCATTCTCAGGAGTGACAAAACCCTCAGGTTGTGTCATGTACACATCCTCAAGTAGCTTTCCATTTAGGAATGCAGTTTTGACATCCATTTGCCATATCTCATAATCATAGTGTGCAGCAATAGCGAACAAAATTCGGATGGATTTAAGCATAGCAACTGGTGAAAAAGTTTCATCATAGTCAATACCATGAATTTTCTTGAAACTTTTTGCAACCAATCGTCCCTTAAAGGTAATCACATTACCATCCATGTTAGTTTTCTTCTTGAAAACCCAGTTGCACCCTATGGGATTTACCCCTTCAGGTGGGTCAACCAAAGTCCATACTTGGTTTTCATACATGGATTCCATCTCGAATTTCATGGCAACTAGCCACTTCTCAGAGTCAGGCCCCAACATAGCTGGTTGGTAGGTTGTGGGCTCATCCTGATCCATGAGAATTACATCACCAGTGTAAGTCACGAGAAATCCATATCTCTCGGGCTCACGCCGAATCCTACCAGACCTACGTGGGCTCTGTGCTACAGGAACAGACTCTTGAACCACAACATCTTGTGGTGTCTATTCAGGTTCCATTTTAGGTTCGATGTCTCCTTGTTGTTCTTGAATTTCTTCAAGTTTTACTTTCCTCCCACTAGTTCCTTTAGAGATAAACTCTTTCTCTAAAAAGACACCAGTTCGAGCAACAAACACTTTTTGCTCAGAAGGATTGTAGAAATAGTAACCCTTTGTTTCTTTGGGATACCCAACAAAAAGGCATTTTTGAGATTTGGGCCCTAGTTTGTCAGAGGATTGACGTTTCACATAAGCGTCACAGCCCCAAATCTTCATAAAAGACAAATTGGGATGCCTCCCACTCCATATCTCATATGGTGTCTTTTGAACCGATTTAGATGGAACTCGGTTTAGTGTAAAAGTGGCTGTCTCTAGAGCATGTCCCCAAAAGGAGTTTGGAAGGTCAGCTTGACTCATCATGGAGTGAACCATGTCTAACAGAGTTCGATTTCTCCTTTCAGATACACCATTCCATTGAGGTGTACCTGGTGGAGTGAGTTGTGATACTATACCACACTCCTTCAGATAGTCAAGGAATTCTTGATCCAAGTACTCTCCACCTTGATCTGATCGAAGCACTTTAATACTCTTCCCGAGTTGATTCTCTACTTCATTCTTGAATTCTTTGAACTTTTCAAAGGATTCTAACTTGTGTCTCATGAGATACACATAGCCATATCTGCTGAAGTCATCAGTGAAAGTAATGAAGTATTGGAAACCTCCTCTAGCTTGTGTAGACATAGGGCCACATACATCACTATGTATGAGTCCTAGTAAGTCATTAGCCCTTTCACTTTGCCCTATGAATGGGGCTTTGGTCATCTTGCCCAACAAACATGACTCACATGTCTCATATGATTCAAAATCAAATGAGTCCAAGAGTCCATCCTTATGGAGCTTGGATATGCGGGTCTCATTTATATGGCCCAAGCGACAGTGCCAGAGATAGGTCGGGTTTGAATCATTTAATCTGACCTTCTTGGTATTCACATTATAGATTGGATCTTCGAGGTCTAGAACATACAACCCATTGCTAAGTTGAGCACTACCATAAAAGATTTCATTCAAATAAATAGAACAACATTTGTCCTTTATTATAAATGAAAAACCTTTCTTGTCCAAACAAGAAACAGAAATCAAATTTCTACTAATAGTAGGCACAAAGTAGCAGTTGTCTAATTCTAAAACTAATCCACTAGGTAAAGTGAGAACATAAGTCCCTACGGCTAAGGCAGCAACCCTTGCTCCATTTCCAACACGTAGGTCCACTTCACCTCGGGCCAATCTTCTACTTCTACTTAGATCCTGCACATTTGCACAAATGTGAGATCCACATCCAGTATCCAATACCCAAGATGAGGAAGTAGAAAAGTTAGCCTCTATAACAAAAATACCTGAAGTGGAAGTCTTACTTCCCTTTTCCTTAGCAAGTTCTTCAAGATAGAGCTTGCAATTGCGCTTCCAGTGTTCAGGTTGCTTACAATGGAAGCACTCCCCTTCCTTTGCCACACCACCCTTTGGTTTTAGTGCAGCTGAAGAACAATTGGCATTGGACTCTCCATTAGCTTTATTCTTTTTCTTGTTGGCTTTTCCCTTTCCCTTGCCCTTTTGAACGATCAAAATGGGCTTAGCCTTCTTAAGGTTTTGCTCAGCAATTCTCAACATGTTGAGCAATTCAGGGAGGGACTTGTCAAGGTCATTCATGTTATAGTTCATGACGAACTGACTGTAGCTTTCAGGCAACGATTGCAAGACTACATCAATAGCCAACTCTTTCTGAAGAGCAAATCCCAAATTCTCAAGATTCTCAATGTACCCAATCATCTTGAGCACATGAGGACCCACGGGACTTCCCTCAGACATCTTGCACTGAAACAATGCCTTAGAGGTCTCAAACCTCTCATGCCTAGCTTGCTCTTGGAAAAGCATTTTGAGATGTTCGATCATATCGAATGCCCCCATGTTCTCATGTTGCTTCTGAAGCTCAGATTCCATGGTAATAAGCATGAGGCATGCAACATCCAAAGCATCATCAGAATGCCTCTTGTGAGCATCCCTTTCAGCTCTTGGAGCAGTGGCAGCAGGCTCATTCGGAATGGGCTGCTCTAGGACATAAGCCTTTCTCTCTTGCTTGAGGACTATCCTCAAGTTTCGGTACCATTTGAGAAAGTTGGTCCCATTCAGTTTTTCCTTCTCAAGGATCGATCGCAACGAAAGTGTCGATGTGTTTTGTGCCATGGTTATCTACAACAGTAAATATGCAATGTAAGAGTCATGTATTTTAATTCATTTAATAAGGACTTTTATTAAATGATACTCCCACTATTTTTCTCAAAATAATAACCCTCGATATTATTTTAGAACACCTCGGTGCTAAGGTATTCTAGTGGACCAAGATCCATATTTGACCACAACTTGAGTCAGCTTTGGCTTTTCTCTCAAGTTATAGTTATTTAGGTAGGCAACTCCTTGCCAATTGCATCTCATGCAACTCTTGGATAGTTGGGTAAACAGCACTTGTCCAAGCTCATCTCATGAACTTAAGCCCAACTCTATGCCTCTAAGTCCCTAATCCTATTAGGATGACTTAGTTAAGTCGGACCCAAAGTTAGCAATTTGGATATCACTGTTATACCATCACACCTTACCAAGATGAACATAGGTGCTTTGCTTTGGTAAACCCACCCAACATTGATCAAAGTCTTGACGAGTGCCAACATTTGGAAGGCATCACATTTAATGACTTAATATTTGTTTTGAGGGACTTTTCTTTTGATCTTACCAATTTGTTATCTCCGGTTGTCTTATACATGCATCAAATACAAATATAAAACATGCACTTCATGCTTACAAGAAAGTAAACGTGACATGGTTATAGCCCAAACTATGCGATATTCTCAAGCCAATGAGAATATCATAAAAGCCTAAGAAAAGAAAAGGGTCTTCACAAGCTATTTCTCTTCTTTCTTGGTTACCCTTTTGTTGTCACCTCCTTGGACATACTACCTTGGATGATCCTTGGACATACCACCTTGGATGATCCCATAATGTACCTTTACATCAATTATAGAAACCTTGAGTTACATTCGAGCGGAGTAAGGTGAGAAGAGTATGTACAACGAGAGTGATAAGAAAAGGCACGACTCACAGGCCGTATTTACAAGTACAATCAATCAAGAGCTATAACCATGCACCATGCTTCAAAAACCAAACAGCATATCATCTCAAATCTCATTCAACAAAAATGCATGCCAATTGACGCACGTTGATTAACCAGTTTTTATTTATGTGGCGCTTCACATACGGCGGTCCCACTGGCTGGTCAGTGGGCGGTGGTTCCGCTGACCAGTCAACGGACGAGGTCAAGAGGGGCCGCCCTTGCGGGGGGTTGTGAGGGGGACAGTGCCCCCCCTCGACGTAAAAAATTGTTCTACAATTGCTTTGCCCAAGATCTTCTATTTCGAGCAAGTTCGTACCCGAGACTCCTCCATTTGAGCCCCCAAAAATACCTTACTTTTGGTGCCCGAATAGGCCGAATCCGAACCAAGCTAGGGTTTTTGCAACTATTGCAGTAATCCTTATCCATATAGGTATCTCATACCGATCAATTTTGGGTTAATCTCATTAACCAATTAGTGTCATTTCTTCATATTTGTCAAATGTTCGTTGCGAGTTCCGGTTTCATACATCATGAACCAATCTAATTATTCATGGCTGAAAGCAACCGAACACATAACATCATGCGATTCACCATTCAATCCAGATTGAGGGTTTCACCGGTAGCTCTGATACCACTGTTGGGTTTTGGGAGCTAAACAAGCACCACGAAATTTAACCGAAACCCTCCAAGATCCAAGTGAAACGGGGTAAACAGGGTGTTTGAAAATTTTCATACCTAATTTTCGGTTGAGATATCTCACCCAACTGTAGAGTCGAATCACAAAACCTAAATAGTTGACATGTTCAAGCTATCTATGGTATCCACAGGAGCCTCTCGGGATCACCACGGTTCCACCACATCCCGGTAGATGCGTTTCTCTTGCTTTCGCAGTGCTAGCTTGCGTCCTCCAAGGATTTGCAAAAGAAGAGTGTGGCTGTCCTTTTGGGAGGCTAGGCAAGAAGCTACGAATTTCTCACTAAAAGTTGTATTTATAGTGAGACTCAACATCCAGGCCTAATGGGTTTCAAAGTCCTAATCCAATTAGGCTTCAATTTCGGGCTTAATAATGGCTCAACTTCTGGGCCCATTATTAATATGAAATTATTGTGAAACCATAACCCAAATAATTAGCCCATGCACTCTAATGATCCAAATAGCTTTATGTGTGCAAACCAATAGGCTCTTACCACGTTGGCAATGATCATAAATCACATTTACGATCATAAGCAATGAGCGGTGTCTAGCAACACATCATTGCTACCAAAGTGACAAGATTATCAGTGATTCGACTAAACCTTTTTCATCATCATCGATATATGCCATTGTCCTTTTGTCCAAGATATCAAGACTAAGCATGGACATGGAATGTGTCACTCTCGTATAGCCCAATCTTTGGTTTCTTGATTACCAAGTAGACCAACTTAAATTGATGACATTGATATCGTATATCAACTCATCCGAGCATGGCCATGCATTTTCTAAGTCTCACTCTATCAAGGGGCCCGAAGATATCACTCCCATTACATAGGAAGGACAAATCCCATCTTGATCATACAAATCCCTTCGTATGATATGTGGTATACCCAATGACCTCCTTCAGGTTCACTCAGTTACGAGCAACAAAGGAAAGTATCAAAGTATGTGACTCACATGTAGGGAACCTTGATGATCTTAGGTCGAAAGACTACATATACCATGATCACTATGAGAATCACTTATGACACTCATATAACGATCCATGTAGTGTTCTAATGGTGGGTTGTTCCAGTACACAAGTTCTCCAACTTGTAACCATATGTAGACTACATATCTCATATTAGTCTCCAAATATGCTAGTCGTTATGTACTATTGCAACCCGCTCCACAATAATACTAAACCAGGGACATTTTAGAATATTATTATTCTAGAGTTATAATTATGTTTATTATGTTACGCAGAAACAAAACAACAAAAATAATTATTAGATTAATGCCTTAATAAAATATCATGACTTCTTGTGCAAAAATACAATCATCTCGTGATTGGCTATTGGGCACAACACTAACAGCTGAAGAAACTGCTTCCACCGAAAGAGGCACCTTTAACTGAAGAGGTGCCCACTCTGAAGAAGATTACTTCAGTCAGGAGTTGGCTATGCAAACGGGGATGACAGTCATCTCCAGTAAAGATCTCCATGCCATGCTCTTAAAGGCTCAACGCCGAAGACATAACTTTAGCTTTCCAAAGGGGGCATGTGATATCTGAAGGGCTATAGGCCTTAAGGATCCCCTGATTAGCTATCTAGAAAGCACCCTCAGTAAGGACTTAGCCCTGACTTCAGGGCACTCCATCAACACCACCCTCAAAAAGGTGACATGACCAACTTTGAGAAAAGGTGTCTTTCACCACCCTCGGATTTACCAACTTCAAAAAAGTAGATCCACCATCCTTGATAGTGAAAAATGCTTACCAAAGGTGACCCACTCTGGCGAAGGGCCTTCCCACTAACCCTCATGGAAAATCTCGTCCCAAAAGGGTCTCGTACCTCGAAGGGGTCTTACGGGGATACGACAAAAATGGTTAAGGAGCCTCTAATAGAAAGACCTTGCACACGCCCTTACCCTCTAGCCAGAATGGCCAATGGCTAGCTGGTGATGCCTACCTCCAGAGGTACGGATTAGATCTAACCGAAAACGTGTCATGATCTGGGCTCGCTGTGACAAACGGCCTTGTCCCTCCACCCTCCTATAAATACTCGGGAGGGACCTTGGTAAGGACATAGAGAACATTCTTTGCTCTTTACTTTATACTCTTTTCCATCACTCTCAGCTACTAACTTGGGTGTCGGAGGCTCCTCCCCCGGAAACACACTCCGAGGAGTCTTTAACCCTTGTTCAACTAAGTGTTTTAGATACTCTCCCACCAAAAGTCCTCTCCGCAGGCCAACATGTCATTCAATGAAGATGCTATCGGGCATTAGATTTCCTTCTTATTCAAGTTAAAGCATAAGAGCATGCATTTTACATAATGTTGGTTAATCAACTAGGAGCATGAGGTTTTAATTCAACCACATATGTTGGTAGCCAGTTGCAACCACCGTGATACCAGTTCTCACCGGCTTCCTGGGAATGGACAAGGTGGCCATGTCATTATTTGATGGTGACAATTCACAATTGATGTAATGCAGTGTTTGCTGTTAGTGTAGATATAAAGAACAGACATTGGATAGAGGGAAGAAAAAACTGATTTTGAATAAGGTACTGCAGCATCTGCCAATCAGGTACTGATGGAAATGTTTATTTATGTCTAGATGAATAGTTGAACACATGATATGACATGCAAGTAATCGACTTGCACATTTCGGTTCAATAGCTCATCAATGCCAAACAGAGGGTTGGTAGCATGTACATTCAACTTACCCTGACTTTGCGGCTAAAAGCAGAAATGTACATCGTGGCATATACACAGATGGCCTTATGTCAAATTTTGCAACCCCGGGGGGGGGGGGGGGGGGGGGGGAGGGGGTGGGGACATATTCTTTATGGCTTGTTTTAATAGTTGTCTATAATTTTCCATAAAAAATATGTATAAATGAGGCATGCATTTTTTGTCATTGTTGATGCTGGGTCTAAGATCTCCGGAGATGAGACATTAATGTATTCTTGAGACCACTAATTGATGAATTGAAGATTTATGGGTGGATGAAGTAGAAACTTGGGATGCACATTGATGTCAAAATTTTAGAATGAGGGCTTGTCTATTATGGACAATTAGTGATTTTTTGGCATATGGGATGCTATCAAGTTAGAGTACACATGGGAGATGGACTTGTCCATATTCTATGGAGAAAACTAATACATTTCAATTAAAGCTTGGGAGGAAGCCATGTTAGTTGGACAGTCATAGAAGGTTTTTACTGAAGAACTATGCATTTCATAGGAATATTAATGCTTTTTTACTGAGATTATACATAAGGGAAAGAGTTGTTTTGCCAATTTTTGATGGAAAAATTAGCCAATGCTTAGACGAAATGCAATTCCCACCATTTAGACCAACATGTGACAATCTTTGCACAAATGGATTTGGTTCTAGCTATAATTGGTTGAAATGGTCAATTTTTTGGGAGTTACCTTACTGGATGCACATACTGGTCAAACACAACCTAGATGTCATGCATATAGAGAAAATTTTATTTCAAATTCAATTTATACATTGATGGACATTAAGGGTAAGACCAAAGATAACCCTAATGCCCGTTCGCATTTTATTACCACCTCAACAAATGGTAAAATTGCAGTATAAAGGCATAATGGTTATAAACCATTATATAGCATAATTTTCACCATAGTAAATGAAATGTGAGGGGTAAAGTGAATAATCTACACCTCCCTAAATGATTACAATGGTTACTTGGCACTACAGGAAGCCCTAAAGGATTGCTTGTTTTACGAGTGATCTATGGGTCTTATTGCAAGATTTCAAGACTTGGGTACTCAATTGTACAACTCTAAAAGAGAGATTTGTAAGGATTTGAATCGTATGGAAGCAATTTTTGGAGGTTGAATTGCATAAAGGAAAGAAAAGCCATTATTCAAGAACCTAGGACAACTAGGTGTACAATTTTTCACAAAAATAACTTAAGGATGGGATGATTTTTTACAACAGTCAAAGGTGGCCATTTATAGTATTATCCCAGCCTTTTATTTCCAGGTTCTAAGGTCAAAAGGTGGGCTAAAGATTAGCCAAAAAGTCTTTGCTTAAGATATACTTATAGTGACCTAAGTGAGGGTTAAGGTTAAACTAATCAAGTCAAGTAAAATATTCTTGATTTCTTGCCATTTCCTGCCCATTTTCATCCCCCACCAGGCACAACCTGTTCCTTAGCTCCTCCATTAGCTTCCATAGCCACCATAGCTCAATCTCCCAAGAAATCACAAAGGAAGGCAATCAGATGCAACAAGAAAGAGAAAAACCCTAGTTTTCGGGTTTATTGTGTATCTCTTGAAGATTTCAGCCTTCACAGCTTAGGTAAGGGTTTTATCTTCATGTTTCATGGTTTTTTACTGTCTTAAGATGATGATCAAGCATCCATGAAGCTATGACCATGCTTGGAAGAGAGCAAAAAGCTCAAGGAACCAAGTATGGGTTAAGGGGGAGTGCATGAACAAGGTTCCAGCCTTACTGTTTTTCATGCACTAAGATGGCAGTGTTTACAGGGGTTTCTAGAGCCCAAGTTAGTACTAACTAAGACCAATTAACCTCCTAAGACCAAGCATTAGCTTGAGGAGGGCTGCCATAGTGATTACATATTGTTTATTTGATTGTTTATGGACTAACCCTAATGATGTATTGCTGCCAGCATTGCATTTGATTGTGTTCTGTTTGTTTGTGCATTTGGATGGCTATATTTTTGTATATGTGCTTTGTTTTTTGTGTCTTTATGTCTTTGGATTTCAGGTATGTTGCTGGGAATTCAAGTTTCTAATGATAAGCCCTTACTAAGTTTCTTCAAAGAGACTTACCCCCTTTCTGTCCATTTCAGGAGCACCTGAAAGAGAGCATTCAAAATAATAGCTGTCGTGTGAATTTCTCTGTGAAATTTCAGGTATATTAACTCCCATATGTTTAGTTGTAAACTGGAAATTTTCATGATTTTTGGAGCACATTAGCTATTTTTAGTAATGGTACTTTCTGCCTTACGCAGCAGCTGGTCCCTTCAAGTTTCTGGAGTGCTTAGTGCTTTTGAAGTTCTCCAAGAAGCTTAGTGTACGTATTAACTAAGTTATTGTCATGTATGTGGTGCATCAATGCATGTAAATGATCTGGGTATGTTGTATGTGTAGTGTGAGAAGGATATATGGATCAATGGAGTGTGGTTTGAAGTGTGTATACAATGCTGTCCATATGGTGTTTATGGGCTGTTTTGATGGCATTTTTATGAATGATGGTTAGAAGGACTCTAAATTCAGGGGAATGGTTTTCCCATGTGTGTAAGACATATATGGACACTACCAAGTGGGTTTTGCACCTGGAAATGAAGTGTATGAATATTATGAAATTTTGTATGGGCATAATGGTCAATAGTGGCTAAAATTTGGTACCCTGTACTCCAGCTGCCATAACTTTCTGTACATAAAGAATTTGGCTATGAAATTTTGACCACACTTAGAAAACTTCAAGAGGAATAACTTGGCTTTTGAATCACTAGATTTGGTGCCCTGTAGCCAGAGTTATGGGCTGTCAAAATTGGCTGATTTTGCTGAGCACTGTTCATATGGTCATTTTTACCCGGTTAAGTGTAAGATCCATAATTGTAAACTTAGATGGATTTAATGTCTCAAACCTATTTCCCTATGAAGGTTTAAGGGTATTAAAGGGTTTAAAACCTTTAGGGTACAGGAGAACATGGGTAGAATTTGAGTTGGACACGGTGTGAATGTTTGGAAAAAAAAAGTTGCGCACCAATCGCATCATGTGTGCATATGATAGTACATGCACGTGGGGATTTTACTCAAATTTCATATTGGCCAGGAATAAAGAATTTCATTGTCATCATTACTTCTAGATGAAATTGGATGTGAATATGTGTGTGATGGTTGGACCAATATACACATCTTTGCATAATGACCAAGAGGGCGACTTTGGGTAAACATATTGCACATGTTCTGCTTGGCCTACAGGACATGGACTGCCTGGGGCTTGAGCTCACTAAAATTGATCACTATATTTAAATACTCAAAGTGGTAACATAAGTTGGTATCATAGCATGGTTTGGATTGGAGTTGCATATAGTTCCATCATGCATGCACATAGTTACATACATAGAACATAGTTGGGTCAACTGCTAGTGTTAAGTACCTAATGTACTGTATATATTGTGCTCTTTTATTGATCATGAAATAGGAAAATGGTAGCTACAAGGAAAGGGGATTTGGGACCCCTAAGACCTCATACTAAGCAAATATAGCCCAACAGAAATGGAAGGGGTGTACAAGAATAGCCATCTATTCAGGGAGTGGAAAACCCAGCACCTGAAATGAATGTACCACAAGTGTCGATTGAACTACAAAGAAATCTGGCCCAAGTAAATGAAAACTTAGTAAGGCTTCTGCAAACTCAACAACAAGGAGTCCAAGTAGCACAACCATTACCACAGGAGCAGAACCAGGAAGTTGTTAGGAACAACCCAGTGAATGTTCCTTCTGAAAGAAATGAAGATGAAGAATTTGAGGAAGATGAGGATAGAAGACATCCCAGAGGCAGAAGAATCAGGTCTGAGGTTGGCCAAGTGTCAAGGGCCAATCACTCAGAAGCTAGGAACCTTAGTGAAAGGAGAGAAAGAAGGAGGCCTAGAGAGCATCAAGAGTCTGAGGGATCACACAGGTCTAGGAGGCACAGAGCTGAAGATCTTGAGGGCTCTGATGATGTCAGATTGTTGGAGAGGTTTCAAGGCCTAAGACCTCCACAATTTGATGGCAGAGCTGGACCGGAGAAAGCTGAGGAGTGGCTAAGATTCATTGAGAAGATGTTTGAGAGGATGCATTTGAGCTCCACAAAGAAAGTATCTTTGGCTACCTACAATCTTGTAGGTAGTGCAGAAATGTGGTGGAGAAGTGTTAGAGATAGGTATGCTGCCCAGAGAGGTAGAAGAGCAGATCATGAGCTAGAGATGACATGGTCTGAATTTACAAGGATGTTCCAAGACCAGTATGTAAGTGATGCCATCAAAGACCTAAAATAGGCTGAGTTTGATGCACTAAAACAGGACAATCTCAGTGTTTTGGAATACAAACACAAGTTCAACCAACTTGTGAGGTATGCACCACAATACCACGGGTTGAAAGAACTTAAAGCAAAGAGGTTTGTCAAAGGTCTGAGACCTGATATTAGGAGAGCTGTTAGGCCTTTCAATGCCATTACCTATCATGATGCTGTTCAGAAGGCTTTACTGGTGGAACAGGAAGAGTATGAAAGTAAATGGTGTCCTAGTGGACTAGGAGAGACCAACCAGGCTCGAAGACTGTAGAAGCCAGAGAATGGTAAGGACACTGCCAAGTTTGGAAAACCTAATATGGATGGCAAGGCCAAGAGTAAGTTTGTTGGCCCAAGGTGTCCTTGATGCAAGAAATTCCATGGCAAGAAGCCATGTTACTTTAAGACACAAGCATGTCTTAGATGTGGTGCTTTGGATCACTGGATCAAAGATTGCCCTTTGGTCCAAAAAAGAAGGCAAGATGAGCAAGGCCAGAATAAGCCTAATATACCAGCTGTCAGAGATGTTCAGCCAAGAGGTGCTCCAACAGTACCAAGGCCACAAGTGCAAAAAGCTGGAAGAGTATTCCATATTGACAAAGGGGAGACATCCCAACAAGGGGCACTTAGAGGTAACATTTATTAAATAGTATGTCTGTTAATGCATTGTTTGATACTGGTGCCTCAGTGTCCATTGTGGCTAGGAAGTCAGCTGAATCTATGAAATTGCCTATTGAATTCATGCCTAACATATCATTAATAAGAACAGCAGGTAGTCAATGTCTTTTCACGAATGAACTAGCTAAGGACTGTGAGCTAGAAGTAGGAAAGACTAAGATTATGACTGATCTGCTAGTGTTGAATATTCCACAATATGATATTGTTTTGGGTATGAACTGGTTGGCTATGTATGGTATAAAGATTGATTGTGCTAAAAGAGAAATCACATTGCCTAGTAATGAAGTGCATGCATTAGTGAATTCTAAGGAATTAGTGTATGAAATGCATGGCATGGAACTAGAAGTGTTAGATGAGATTCCTGTGATTTCTGAAGATGAATACTATGCATTGAATGATGTTGAAATTGAGGAAGAAGTTAGTAGGATACCTGTAGTGAAAGACTATCCACAAGTCTTTCCTAAAGATTTGCCAGGTATTCCTCCTCCAAGAGAGATTGAATTTGAGATTAAACTACAGTCTGGAGCTACACCAGTATCCATACCACCTTATAGAATGCCAATCATAGAGATGACTGAGCTTAAGAAACAACTTGATGAACTACTTGAAAAAGGGTTCATAAGACCAAGTGTTTCACCGTGGGGAGCTCCAGTTCTCTTTTTGAAAAAGAAGGATGGATCTTTAAGATTGTGCATTGACTACAGAAAGCTAAATGCTATGACCATCAAGAACAAGTATCCACTCCCTAGGATTGAGGATCTATTTGATCAACTCAAGGGAGCAAAGATATTCTCTAAGATTGATTTGAGATCTGGGTACTTTCAGTTAAGGGTAAAAGAGGAGGATATACGTAAGATAGCATTTAGAACAAGATATGGACATTATGAGTACACAGTTATGCCCCTCGGCTTGACCAACGCCCCTGCAGCATTCATGGACTTAATGAACCGTGTGTTCAGACCATACTTGGACAAGTTTGTAGTGGTGTTCATTGATGCCATCATAGTGTATTCCAACGATGAAAGTGAACATGAGCATCACTTAAGAATTATCTTGAACACACTGTTAGACAATCAGCTATATGCTAAATTTTCCAAGTGCCAATTCTGGTTAAAGGAATTTTTTTTCCTAGGACACATCATTGATGCACAAGGCCTTAAAGCCAACCCTCAAAAGGTTAAGGCTGTGCAAAAGTAGGAAAGACCTAAGACTGTAAAAGAAATCAGAAGCTTCCTAGGATTAGCAAGCTATTATAGGAGATTTGTGTCAAAATTCTACATGATTGCCTCAGTCCTTACTCAACTGATTAAGAAGGGTCAAAAGTTTAAGTAGACTAAAAAATGTGAAAAGAGCTTTCAGGAGTTAAAGAGCAAGCTGATTCAAACTCCAGTGTTAATTCTACTAGATCCAAGTAAGCCTTCTATTACAGATGCATCTAGATCTGGTTTAGGGTGTGTGTTAATGCAAGAAGGGAATGTGATTGCTTATGGGTTAAGGCAATTGAAACCCCATAAGCAAAATTACTCTACCCATGACCTAGAGCTTGTTGCAATGATCTTTGCCTTAAAGCAATGAAGGCATTACCTAATGGGAAGCTCATTTGTGATATACACTGACCATAAAAGCCTAAAATACTTGTTCACTAAAAAAGAGTTGAACATGAGGCAAAGAAGATGGTTGGAGTATATTAAAGACTATGATTGTAGCATTGAGTATACAGAAGGCAAAGGCAATCTAGTGGCAGATGCCTTAAGTAAGAAATACACTGGGTTGTTAAAAGGTTGATTTTCGGCAGATGCCAATGAGGAGAATAGTTTTCTATGGCTTTGGCATAAGTGGCAATAGTGGGAAGGTGCACAAGTGAATACGTTAACTATTCAGTCTAGGTGGATTGAGGAGATAAGGAAGACACAATAAGCAAACCCAAATCTGAAGAAGATTTCTGGAGAAGACAAAGGGTCCTTGTGTGAATCCTTTAACTACAAGCAAAGATTATTACACTTCAAGGATAGAATATATGTGCCTAGTGAGCAAGAACTTAGAAATAAGATACTTGAGGAAGCTCACACTAGTAAATAAAATATCCATCCTGGAAGTGAAAAGATGTACAAAGACTTGAAAACACATTTCTGGTGGCCAAACATGAAGAAGGACATAGTCACATATGTCTCTAAATGTGCCACATGCCAAAGGATAAAAGTAGAGCATCAGAAGCTAGCAGGAACACTATAGACTCTACCCATTCTAGTGAGAAAGTGGGGTAACATCACTATGGACTTCTTAACTGGGCTGCCTATGACTAGATTAAGGCATGACACAATCTAGGTCATTGTGGATAGGCTAACTAAATGTGCCCACTTCTTGCCAATGAAGATCGTAGACTCACTAGAAAAGTTATCACAAATGTACATCAAAAAGATAGTAAGGTTGCATGGAGTGCCAGACTCTATAGTGTCAGATAGAGATCCAAGGTTTACAGCTAGATTTTGAAGCGCATTTCACAAAGCACTAGGAACCAAAATCCACTTGAGCATTGCATACCATCCCTAGACAGATGGATAGACTGAAAGGGCGATTCAGATACTTGAAGACATGCTCAGAAGCTGTATCTTGGATTTCAAAGGAGAATGGGACGAACATTTACCTTTGGTGGAATTTTCTTACAACAATTGTTATCAAAGCACTATTGGTATGGCACCTTATAACGCTCTTTATGGGAGAAGGTGCATGACACCCTATTGTTGGGTGGAATCCTCAGATAGGCTAGAGTTGGGTCCTGAGATCATTGAAGAAATAACAAATAAAATCAAGAAGATACAAGAAAGGTTAAGGGTGGCCAATGAAAGGACCATTGCTTATGTGAACAAAAGAAGACGAGACTTGGAGTTTGAGGTTGGTGATAAAGTGTGGCTCAAAGTAGCACCAACCAAAGGCATTATCAAATTTGGGAAAAGAAGTACGTTGGCTCCAAGCTACATTGGTCCTTATGAGATATTGGACAGAATTGGCAATGTGGCTTATAGGTTAGCTCTACTGTCAAGTATGTCAAGTGTTCATTGTGTTTTCCATGTCAGTATGCTCAAGAAGTGTCTACTAGATGCAAAGCATGCTATAGAAATGGAAGATATACAGTTAGAACAAATCTAACATATGAAGAGCAACCTATAGCTATCTTAACTAAGGATACCAAAAGGCTAAGGAACAAACTGATTCCCATGGTTAAAGTACAATGGTCAAACCATTTTGAAAGATAGGCAACCTAGTAAACTGAGAAAGAAATTCTAGAAAGGTACCCAGATGAGTATCCCAAGCTAAGGGCAATTTTGGAGGACCAAAATTTTTAAGGGGGGGAGAAATGTTACCACCTCAACAAATGGGAAAATTACAGTATAAAGGCATAATGGTTATAAACCATTATATAGCATAATTTTCACCATAGTAAATGAAATGTGAGGGGTAAAGTGAATAATCTACACCTCCCTAAATGATTACAATGGTTACTTGGTACTAAAGGAAGCCCTAAAGGATTGCGTGTTTTACAAGTGATCTATGGGTCTTATTGCAAGATTTCAAGACTTGGATACTCAATTGTACAACTCTAAAAAATTGATTTGTAAGGATTTGAATCGTATGGAAGCAATTTTTGGAGGTTGAATTGCATAAAGGAAAGAAAAGACATTATTCAAGAACCTAGGACAACTAGGTGTACAATTGTTCACAAAAATAACTTAAGGATGGGATGATTTTTTACAAAAGTCAAAGGTGGCCATTTCTAGCATTATCCCCACATTTTATTTCTAGGTTCTAAGGTCAAAAAGGTGGGCTAAATATTAGCCAAAAAGCCTTTACTTAAGATATACTTATAGTGACCTAAGTGAGGGTTAAGGTTAAACTAATCAAGTCAAGTAAAATATCTTGATTTCTTGCCATTTCCAACCCATTTTCATCCCCCACCAGGCACAACCTATTCCTTAGCTCCTCCATAAGCTTCCACAGCAACCATAGCTCAATCTCCCAAGAAATCACAAAGGAAGGCAATCAGATGCAACAAGAAAGAGAAAAACCCTAGTTTTCGGGTTTATTGTGTATCTCTTGAACATTTCAGCCTTCACAGCTTAGGTAAGGGTTTTATCTTCATGTTTCATAGTTTTTTACTATCTTAAGATCATGATCAAGCATCGATAAAGCTACGACCATGCTTGGAAGAGAGCAAAAATCTCAAGGAACCAAGTATGGGTTAAGGGGGAGTGCATGAACAAGGTTTCAGCCTTACTGTTTTTCATGCACTAAGATGACAATGTTTACAAGGGTTTCTAGAGCCCAAGTTAGTACTATCTAAGACCAATTAACCTCCTAAGACCAAGCATTAGCTTGAGGAGGGCTGCCATAGTGATTACATATTGTTTATTTGATTTTTTATGGACTAACCCTAATGATGTATTGCTGCAAGCATTGCATTTGATTGTGTTCTGTTTGTTTGTGCATTTGGATGGCTATATTTTTGTATATGTGCTTTTTTTTTGTGTCTTTATGTCTTTGGATTTCAGTTATGTTTCTGGGAATTCAAGTTTCTAACAATAAGCCCTTACTATGTTTCTTCAAAGAGACTTACCCCCTTTCTACCCATTTCAGGAGCACCTGAAAGAGAGCATTCAAAATAATAGTTTTCTTGAGAATTTCTATGTGAAATTTCAGGTATATTGACTCCCATATGTTAAGTTCTAAACTGGAAATTTTCATGATTTTTGGAGCACACTATCTATTTTTAGTAATGGTACTTTCTGCCTTATGCAGCAGCTGGTCCCTACAAGTTTCTGGAGTGCTTAGTGCTTTTGAAGTTCTCCAAGAAGGTTAGTGTATGTATTAACTAAGTTATTGTCATGTATGTGGTGCATCAATGCATGTAAATTGTTTGGCTATGTTGTATGTGTAGTGTGAGAAGGATATACGGATCAATGGAGTGTGGTTTGAAGTGTGTATACAATGCTCTCCATATGGTGTTTATGGGCTGTTTTGATGGCATTTTTATGAATGATGGTTAGAAGGGCTCTAAATTCAGGGGAATGGTTTTCCCATGTGTCTAAGACATATATGAACACTACCAAGTGGGTTTTGCACCTGGAAATGAAGTGTATGAATATTATGAAATTTTGTATGGCATAATGGTCAATAGTGGCTAAAATTTGGTACCCTGTACTCCAGCTGCCATAACATTCTGTACATAAAGAATTTGCCTATGAAATTTTGACCACACTTAGAAAAGTTTAAGAGGAATAACTTGGATTTTGAATCACTAGATTTTGTGTCCTGTAGCTGCAATTATGGGCTGTCAAAATTGGCGGATTTTGTTGAGCATTGTTCATATGGTCATTTTTACCCGGTTAAGTGTAAGGTCCATAATTGTAAACTTAGATGGATTTAATGTCTCAAACCTATTTCCCTATGAAGGTTTAAGGGTATTAAAAGGTTTAAAACCTTTAGGGCACAAGAGCATGGGTAGAATTTGAGTTGGACAGGGTGTGAAAGTTTTGAAAAAAAAATATGCGCACCAATAGCATCATCTGTGCATATGATTGTACATGCACTTGGGGATTTTTCTCAAATTTCACATTGGCCAGGAATAAATAATTTCATTGTCATCATTACTTCTAGATGAAATTGTATGTGAATATGTGTGTGATAGTTGGACCAATATACACATCTTTGCATAATGACCAAGAGGGCCACCAGGGTAAACATAGTGCACATGTTCTGCTTGGCCTACAGGACATGGAGTGCCTGGGGCTTGAGCTCACTAAAATTGATCACTGTATTTAAATACTTGGAGTGGTAACACATTCAAAGGAATTAGATATGTGATGTGAGCTTTACTTGACTGATGATGGAAATAATAGCATCAAACCCGAAGTGACATATGCTCTGGAGAGGGAGGAGGTTTGGCAAATATGTTTATGGCTTAGGGGATTAGATATTTGAAATGAGTATGGCTCTAATTTATCACATACTGTTAATGCTTTAGTTTGCAATTTCTACACTTTTGAGAGCCATCATTAGCACATATTTCTTTAATGCCTATTGCCTATTGCGTCGCTTGGGTATTTGGCACCAGCAATGTGGGCTACTATATCTGTATGTAGTTCTTTCTTTTGGAAACTTTGTTAGCCAAAAATCAGAACAAAAGACATGGAGAATCTCAAAAACCTCATAATCACCACTATTTGAAAACTTGAGCTGATATTTCCTCCAAATTTTTTTGATTCAATGAAACACTTAGCCATACATTTACCAGGTGAGGCAAAGTAGTGTAGACATGTTCAATGTCAATGGATGTACCCTTTTGAAAGGTATAGTACTATCCTATACTACTTTGTAACATTATCTTGACTTTGTCGTATGTTAACTTAGATTTTGTATTTATAGGTTCATGTGGTCTTTTGAAAGAAGGGTGAGTAACAAGGCAAAGTTTAAGGGTTTAATTGTGGAGTCATTTTTGGTTCATGAAATGACATTATTTTGTGAACATTATTGTTGTTCTGATACATCAACTAGGTCGAACCGAGCTCCAAGGAATGTTGACACCTTCAAATTCTACTTAAATGATGGGTCTCTACTATGTCTTCAACTGTGTTTTGCAATGATAACAAAAAGTTGCCCACTTGTGAGACCTACAGAATACTAGATGAGGATGAATTATGATTGGTTCAGTTGTACATTCTAAAAAATTGTGAAGGAGTTGATCTCTACTTTTTTATTTTTACTAATGTCACATGACAAAAGTTCCTTATTTGTAGTGACCAACAAATGGAACACTTTTAGGTTCAACATTTTGTCTGGTTTCAAGAATATGTAAAATGCCATTCATAATCTCACTACTTCAGTAGGTTTCATATTCATAAAATGTGTTAATATATGCATGGGAATCTCTTTTCACACTTGCAGTGTGATCTTCATCCCGAAAAATTAGATGAACGGCTTGTTAAATTGTTGCATGGTCCACTTTATTCTGGTACAAGTTATAGTGGATGTAGTTAATACTTTTCACTTTTATACCAGGACATATGGGTTGACAAAACCAATGACAAATTGGGGTTTTTGTATTGAGAGTGACACCAATGGCGACAAAGTTTTTGATTTTTATCAAAATGACTGATAAAATCATTGAACTTCAATATTCCGAAAAAATTACAAACTTTGTCACAGTTTTTAAGTGTTTGCACAAATTTATCATATGGAGTCATTGACATTAAGTGGAAATCAATATTAAGTCCACCAGAACTTTTCATCCTTGCCCGCCAAGTGATACAAGTGCTTTATTGTCAATACCCACATACGTCACTACAAAAATAGTGGTCAGTAATTAAGGCCAAACCACATTGTTTCATTAAATCTGAATCAATCACTGAGGCACCAAACAATTTGCACTTCAATGTTGTTAATTGAACATTTGACGAAAATAAACCATACCAACAGAATCAAATAGAACATGTTGAAATTATGCCTGATACTAGAGGCGTTGAATCAAGTTTAATGTTGGTTGACCTTTAACGTGGTCGATGGAGTAGTTCCACAACAAGATGTTGATCCCATGTGTGAAGCCAGTCATTCTAAGGATGAAGATGTCGGAGATGTTTCAGAGTCAGAAAAATGAGATTGAGTTGTTTGAGTTTGTACATAAATTTGTTGTCAAACCAAATTGAGTTATAATGTTATATTTATACTTAATTATATACTTATATTTGGTTACAATATTATGTTTATATATACTTAATTGTGTACTTAATATAGTACTTAATTATATATAATATATCTACTCAATAATAGACAAAATCAAAAATCACAACATAAACTTCAACTAGTCACATGATTAAGGACTGAATTGCTTAAAGAGCGATTGAATTAAAAAACAACTAGTGATTGAATTTATATTATAGAGATTGAGTGTTTCAGACACAGATAACAATTGATTGTTTCAGTCACTACCCTCCTTGGCCATTTATAGCTTTACTCACTTTAGCAGTTGAATATTTAGTCAGGAAACAAGACTTTTTTGTCATCCCAACACTAGCGACTAAATGTTTCAGTTGCTATTTAGTAGCTAGCTTCACCAAGTAAATAAAGCCCTACTTTTGCTGTTCAAATTCATTTTGAGTTGTTTGAAGAATTCAAAAACACTCTCAAGCTTCATTCCAATTGTAGCCACTCATGTTGGTCACTCTTAGACAAATTTTGGTGCATTTTCGGTCCCTCTATTTTCTTTTTCACATTTAATTATGATGCATTATTTTCTATGTTTTAGCTACATTTTTGCTACATTTTTTTTTGTGTTTTTTCTATGGTTCTAGGTTGCTAGATTTGGTTTGTTGGTATCTACGTTCTTTCTTGCATTTTGGTTTGTTAGATTTTGTCCATATAAATAGTTTTTTTCTTGCATTTTAGAGTGGTTGATTTGTTAGATTTTTTCATGCAAAAAAAATAAGTATTTTTTCACGTTACTAAAAAATAATAATTTGGTTTGTTAGATTTTTTCATGTTAAATAAAAATTAATATTTTTTCAATTGCAACAATATGTTACATTTTCATTTTCTTAAATACTTGTTTTTGAATAGTTATTTAAATACTTATAACTTACTAAATTCTTATGAAAACAAGATATAGAGTACAGAGCGGGTGATTCACGTGATTCCCCTAGTAGATGTCCTACTGGGACGTGCTATTTGACTACCACACAGTGTGGTGCACTGGAAGACAGTTCGCCTTAAGGGCAGTCCCTTTATGCCCTTGCCCCTCAACCACGGTGCGATCAGGGTCAGCTTCTGCAACCGGTCCACTTTTGCTTGTTGGCGGATTTCCTGCTTGCCCATTTTAACTTGGCATCAGCATTCCTGAAGTCTAGTTCTAAGAACTAGCACTCAGCCTGCCGACCCAATCCACTCAAGTGGCACCATGATCTAAGACTCGAGCACCATCGCAGGAGGGGCCAGTTGACGCCAAGCAGCGGAGGGTCATTGGCCCTATTTTCATAAGTATCATTTTATACTACATTTTCACTATATATTATAAATATATGTTTATAATTAATGAAAGTTCAATTAATTTGTTTGCAGCTTCATTAACGATGCTTTGGTCCGACAGACACTTATTAACATCTCCGGGTCACTGCTTAAGGGTGAGTATCCTAAATGGAAGGACATCAAGCGTGAAAGGGGCAATGAGTATCTTACACAGTTGCAGGTAAACAATTTACTATTCATTTAATAAATTATGATGATATTAGTAAAATTATATATCAGTTAAAGGAAAGAGTTTTTCAGTCATATGCAAGACTGCTACAAGCACAAGTTGAACCATTTGAGAAAGTCGATCATCAAGCACCATTTCGGTAAGGTTTTATCAAATAATGACTACAATCTCTTCCATCCCTATCAACCACCTAAAATCCAATCACAGCACAAGGAGAATATAATCAGACATTGGAACGGTTATAGATTCCAGCACGTCAATAGTGTTATAAAGCAAAATAAGGTAAATTAATCAAAAAAATTCCATTTCTATTTCTCTTTTAATTTAATTCATATAACTAACTATTTTTCAAATTTCCATCTAGATTGGCAAGGGAGCACTTGAGGGTGTAGAGCCAAAAAAACATTCTCTAAGAAGTCATACGAAGAAGATGCTTTATGATTGTACGGTAAGATAATCAGTTCCATAAAATGTACATGCTTTTGTAACTCTAATGTTCTTTTTACTTATGTCAAATTTTTTTTGTCCTAGACTGAGGAAGGCTAGCCCCACATTTGGCAACTTTGTTCACTGAATGTCCACCTGTTATGGATTTATGGAGGTCTTATCCTGGTATTAGATTGATGATGTAGTATGCAATAAGCAAAACTTAATAACATTTTATTTCTATAAAATTTTTAACGTTTCCATTAATTTCATGGTTAGGCCAAGAATAAGGAGGAGGTCATACGTAAGTATGGCCCTACTCTGTTGGACCATCCCACCTTCTATTGGCAGTCCTAAGGGAAGGTGGTCAGTCGGGCACACAAGGGTGTGTGGACTGGGGTCCTATGAGCATTAACATTCCTTAACCAATTTCATTGTCCGTGATCGAAGATACTGTTTAATTATATTTTCATAATTTCATTAAATTTAAACTGCTAAATTTATTAAAAACTAACCTTGTTGGAACCTTGGGGTTACGAGAATGACTATACCAACTATCTCCATAAGGAAAATGCAGAATCCCTAGTCTCAATTAACTGCAATTTAGGAGGAAATGGTAGCTCAGCGGGCTCATCAAGACTGGACTGATGACAGGGTGGGGGTCTTTGATGCTTTTATGTAGTCCATGATTGGACAATAAGGCCTGTGAGTAGAATATGATTTCATGGTTACTGTTATAGCATACCTGGGTTATATGGAAGCTCAAGGGACCCTCCCAACTGGTGTTAATCTGGGCCTTGTACCCAGATGCTAGCGTAGAGGGGGATCTTATCCTGCCCCATTTGAGTTACACCTAGTTCTGCCAGCTTCTTATGAGATGACAGGATCCTAACCAAAACAGCCTCCTCCACCATCATACCCATGGATGATGGGATCTCATTAGCAGTCTCAATCAGCACTAGTACTAACATTTTATCACCATCCTCCTCCATGACTGAGTTAGGCAAGATGATGGGTTTCGAGCAACGGATTCCTCAGTCATTTCATCACCAGTCTTTCCCTAGATTGAGTGGGTAACTATTGGTATCACACTCAACATAGAAGTAGCCAGATTATTGTCCCAATTTATCTTAGCTCGACATGAACCGCACCTAGATCATGGGTCATGTACTTGAGATGTAGGACATCTTAGGCAATCATCAGTGATAGCCAAAGGGCTATTACCCTTGGAGAACTCCCAAATCGGCTTGATGAGAACCACCCTTGGGAAACACAAGTGACCAACCTTAGGGAAGAGGGGGCCTTCACCATCCTCGGAGAGGGCTTAGCATCGGCCTTGGGGGACACTCACACCACCCTTGAAAAGGTGGCACGACCAACTTCAGGGAAGGGTGTCTTTCACAACCCTCAGATTTTATGAACCTACTGACGTTGGAAAAGTAACTCCTCATCCTCGGCAAGGGATAAGTCGCCCAAAGGTGCCCTGCTTTGCCAAAAGACTTATCCTAACAACCCTCGGTGGTGATATCTGGCCGAAGAGGGCCTCTTATCTCAAAGGAGACTCATACCTTGAAGGGGTCTTGTTCCGCAAAGGGGTCTCGTGAAGATACAACAAAAATGGTTTAGGAGCCTCTGACAAAGAGACCTTACACATGCCCCTACCCTCTGGCCGGAACAGCCTATGGCCAGCTGGAGATACCTATCTTGCTATTTACTACTCTTACTCTTGCAAACACTGACTTGGGCATCGGAGGTTCTTCCCCCGGAAATACATTTCAGGGAGTCTTTAACCCCTGTTCTTCAAAGTCTTGCTGACACCTTCATACTGGAAGTCTCTCATTCAGGCACCTCCACACTAGAAGTGTCTCCCTCAGCCAAGAATGTCATACAATGAAGTTGCCACTGGGCATCATTTGGCGCTGTCTATGGAAACTCACTCCTAGGTCGCCATCGTTGAGACCCGACGTTCTAAGGACAAGGGACTCCCGAAGTCCCCATCCGCACCGAAAACTCAAATGGTAGTCGAATAACCTGTGGTAAGGACTTCATTACCTGAGGATGAGCATCCTCTGACGGTCACGATGAGCTTCCTGTGAGATTTTTAGTGCTCTGTTGTTGCAGAGATGACCCAGCAACTCGACCAAAGGTGGTTTCAACCACCCTCAGTCAGAAGAATACCTTCTCTGGTCACCCACTAGGGAAAAAGTCCTAAGTCACCTCACCAAAGTTCAGGAAGTGGGGGTTTTCACGATGAGTCCTCAATGGACAACATGCCATCTAGAGAACGTCGCACTGGGGAAATGGTATCGAAAGACCCCAAAACCTCACGTTGGCGAAGTCCATCCCCAAAGAGGAAGTCTCAATCCCCCTACCAATGAAGTTACTCTCCAAGGATAAGACGTTGCTCTACGTTGTCGGTGGCTAACAAGTAACAAAAGGAGGGCACCACTACCATGCTCATGGAGAGGATCCTGGAAAGGTTGGAGAAGGTGGAAAAATAGATTTCTCAAAAACCTGTTTGGACAAGGCTGTCAGAGACCTTCACCGGAGAAGAGTCACCCTTCATCCTTGTAGTAGTAGAGGCACCTATGCCAAGTGACTTCTAAGTACCATGCTTGGAAATGTATGATAGGTGGAGTGATGCCCATGCTCACCTAATGAAGTATAGGCATAGCATGGTGTTGCATGGTGTTGCATGTGCTGATGACACACCCTCTGCAAGTACTTTGAACTCACCCTTTTAGGGCTGACAACTGCATGGTATAACTCCCTGGCCCCGGAACCATAACGGGTTTCTAGGAGTTATCCACTGTGTTCACACAACAGTTCATCGAAAGTAAGTCAACAGTGAAAATGCCCGTCCAAATGTTTGACATAGCTCAAAAGAATGGGGAGACCATTCGGGACTATGTCAAGAGGTTTAGGTAAGAATGTCATACCCCACACAGGCCCCAGCCTGTGCACTCTTAGTGCCACTCACCAATTTACCCAAGAGTTATTTGGATACTCTTAAGTTCATGTGTTATTAACTACCTATTATTTTAGCTGCTGTTTGTTAGGTAGTTTTAAGTCTTATTTTCTTAAGCTGAGGGCTGGGATGTGTCCCAGAAGGCTTATGAGTTATTTAGAACAATAACCTGCAGCTTAAGTAGGGCCCAACCACTAACTTGCAACACAAGGCAAGGCTGTAAATCAATAACTTGCAATACAAGCAAGGAATACACTTAATCTGTTAAGTGTCTAGGATGTGTGCTCATCAAGTGTGCTACTTTCATGAATGACAACCAAGAAGCCCACATCTTTGTAGTTTGAAAATTAAGGTTTCCATGCACATGTATATTCGGCCAAACAAAGTATCTCAAGAGGTATCTTCATGAAACATAACCATATGCTCATAAACTTAACATAACTTGGCACATAAGCATCCAACATATGTACATACAAAACCATGTACAAACAAGGCTACATATACACACAAAATAGCCTAAGTACAAGCATCACTAGCTTGGAAACATACCAAGGATGCTACAAGTCCAAAATAGCCAAGGTTAAGTTTTACAAGCCATGTACCCTTACTCCCCAAGAAGATACCTAAGTGTGCAATACAGCAGCACACACTGAAGCACCAACCCAATGACCATGTTCATGGTCATGAAAGTGAACACTACAATCAGAGCCATAGTCCACACATCCATCCTGCACCTAGACTGATCCCACAACTACACAAGCCTGCAAAACTTAGAATATAAGTTTCGGCCTTAAACCATAAGACTTGTAATGCAAGTAATCAAGCCAAGATTGAGTTGGCACATACCTTGAGCAATAAGTGTACTACCTAGCACACAAACTAGCAACTCAAGCAAACTACTCAAGCTGTATATCCTTTCCTGAAAAAAAAAAGAAAATATATGGGCATGAGTATTAAACTCAGTAGGGATTCACAAACGACCATATAAGGTCCATTTAGTTAAGTCCATGACTTAACCTCCACAAGCTTACTTGTCCTGCAAGAAAGACATGAAAACAAGGAAAACACAAAGAGGCCGAGACATATAATCATCATAAACCAACAATATATGGGTTAGCATGCACAAATAGTCAACCATGCACACAAAACACACACACACACACACCATAAGATACATTCGGCCATATTCACTAGCATGTGTCCATGTGCACTTTTTTGCACTTCCATCTTCACAACTTGACTCCCATTCCACTAGAGCTCCGAATTCACTAGCAAGTTGGCCTCCCTCACTAGGAATTCTAACACATGCCATTACCTTGACTAGCTAGCCAAATAATACAAGCCCGAAAGCTTCTCAATATGCCCTTCAAGCAACTAAGATCACATAGCAAATTTCAACCATCACTTAGTTACTTTATTTACTTGATCATGGAATATAACCAAGAATCCAAGTAAACTGTGAAACCCTACCTTCTCAAACACAAGCTTGAGCTCTCGGTTGAGTATGTCTCTAAGCTTCCAATCCAAGGTTGCCTAGCATAACAAGGCCATCACTTAGCCATTCTAATCACTTGATCATGGACATTTACCAAGAATTTCAAGTGAATCATGAGCCTTACCTCAAATTTGAGCTTGAAAGCTCTCGGCCGAACCTTGTTCTCCAATTTTCAAGCTCCAAACTTGAACTCAAGGTCGCTTACCTCCGAAATTGAGGATTCCAAGCTTGGTTTTGTAATCAAGCTTCACTTTCACCTTAATTTGGCATCAAAACTTCAAGAACACTACAAGAACAACTCAAGGCTTCTAAACTCGATCAAGGACACAAATGAAAGCTTTTGGCCGAAATTAATTTCCTTGTTTGCTAAGTGGAATCATGTTTAACCAGTTATGGCCACATATCCTTCTTTTGGCTTAATGTCACTTTTAGTCCTAAACTATTTTGCATGGATCACTTCACCCCTCAAGTCTCCATGGCTTCACTTTAGTCACTAGAATACATGTTCATTTCGGCGTTAATCTTAACTCATGGCCTACATTGCCAAGCTTTAATCAGAATGGCTATAAATGGTTATTAGCCCATGCATATTTTTGGCATTTTACCAAGCTTAATTAACCATATAAATAATGGTATAATTCTTGGTGGAAAGCATAATCATAACCGGCCATCAAAGTTAGAAAGGAATTGGTCTAATTCCTCAATTCTCCTTGCACTTATTTGCATGGCCGAAATTGCTAATTTAAGTTTCATAGTTTCATTGGCATCACTAGTTCAAGTGTACATTGTAGTCCTCCAACTTTATTTCATGCCAAAAACATCATAGCCTAGTTTCCATGTACACTTAAAACCCAAACTTTCTTAGGTTTGTACTTATACCCATATCCTCTTTTCAATCAAGTCCCTCATGTTTTAAATTGGTGTTTTTCTAAATTCTTGGCCTAAGCCAAGTACTAAGGGATGGTCTAACAAAGAAGCCCTGAGTGTACCTGTCTTTTGCCCCGAAATCTGCATCCTCGCCATGATCAAGGGACTTAGGAAAGATTTGCAACACTTCTACGAGTTCTCCAAGGATCCCCCCGACACCATTGGAGAGTTCTAACGAAGGGCTAAACAACACATGATAGCCGAAGAACTGAGGATGGGAGGACCGAAGTCTGATCACCATCACTTCGAGGGTCAAAGTCACCAACCTCGGTATCCGACTGAGGGTAGGGGCAGACCTCGGAAGCAGAGAGGGAAGAGGCCGGTGTCATTCACTCCTCTGAACACCACAAGGACAAATATATTGATGGCCATGGAAAGGCAAGGGGCCATGATCCAATGTTTGAAGGCCATGACCTCGGAGAACAAGAAGAACATGAAGAAGTTCTGCTAGTTTCACTGAGACCATGGGCATGACACCGAGGATTGCTTCCAGTTGAAAAAGTACATCGAATCTCTGATAAAGCAAGGGCAACTTCAACACTACCTATGGATGTTATCCCCTAACGGAAGAAGGGAAGAAGATAGGAAAGGGGAAGATGAGGACTACGATTTTGATCGACGTCGAAATCGAAGTCCCAGAAAGCATCCACCACCTTCGGCAGGAGTAATCTAGATAATCACTACTGGGATACCCTCAACTGAGAGAAAAAGGAAAGTCAAGGAAATCTCGATGATGGAGTTCGAAAACCCAACAAACAAGCTTGTTTGGAAAGATGTGTCTACCGTGAAGTTCCCTCATGATGACCCCCTCTTAATCATGGCAAGGATAGGGAGTTGGGATGTTAAAAGAGTGCTCTTTGATTATGGTTCTAATGCTGACATTCTGTTATCCCACTTGTTGCCGAACTTGGACATCTCTAAGTGTGATCTCAAACCCGTTACTTCCCCTACATCCGATGTAGGTCCCTCCGAACTCCCTGTGCTCGGGTGGATCGATCTACCCTTGATGCTAAAGGGAGCTTTAGTCCAGGACAAGAAAGAGCTCCTTGGCTCCACAATGACAAGGTTCATTGTCATAGATGTCCCTTCTTCATACAATGCCATCCTCGAAAGGCAAACACAAGGAAATCTCCAGATTTGTCTAGATGTGAAGTACCTAACGGTCACCTTCGGTGCAAAGGAGGGGGATGCAGAGATATTTATTGATCAAGCTAAGGTATGGAAAGTCTTCATGAAGCCAAGACAAAGCCCAATGAAAGTTCATGCACAGACTTCGGAAGATAAGAGCTTACTAACTAAAGAGGCAATAGAAGGAGAAAAAAGTGACTTCAAAAAAATAGAAACAGAGGATGTAGAACTTGTCCCGGGCCGAAGTACCCAAGTGGGGAAAAAAATGGCGAAAGACGACAAGGAAAAGCTTAATCTTTTCTATTAATGAACAAAGATCTATTTGCCTACTTTCTAAAGGACATGTCGATTCAACATAGTCTTAAAGTACATCCGGAAGTAAAGCTTATTTGTCAAAAAAGGTGCAGCCTCTTGGCGTATAAGAGCAATTTTGTTAAAACTGAAGTCGAACGGTTGATGGAGGTGAGTGTAATAAGAGAGGTCAAGTACCCTGAATGGCTTAGCAATGCTGTTATTGCCACAAAGGAAGGGAGGGATAAACTCTGAATGTGCATCGACTTTCGAAACCTAAACGACACTTGCCCAAAGAACTCCTACCCTCTGCCACCAATAGACCAATTGGTAGTGATAGCCAAAGGGCTATCGTCCCCGAAAAACCTCGCATGAGCGCGGCACTTTCGGTCAAAATAGACATGATAAAACCCCGGCAAAGAGAGGACTGCAGCACCCTCGGACAAGCCGGACAGGCGCTACCGCTCGAGAAGCCCATGGGATCAACTTCGATCAGAAGGAGTCACCGCCTTTCCCGAATGTGACCTCGTGCTGACCTCACATGGCCAAAACCACCTCCGTACACTTTCTGGGCCACCCTCGGGGCACGCTCATGAAGTGCCACATCAAGTACCCAAGCCTAACCTCGTGAAAGTCCAACCAAAGGTGCCTCGTACAAATAGGGGACCTCCCTCCAAAGGAACTCACCTTCCCGAATGAGCTCTATACCTCGAAGGAGTTTGGTCCGCCGAAAAGGCCACGTAGGTGTACAATGAAATAATTATGGAGTCTCTGACACATCGTACTCGTACAACTCCTAACACGCCACCCCCAGACACGCTCTGACACGCCACCCTTGTGTTGCACTAGGCTCCCAGCCAGGCAGCCTATGGTCGGCTAAGAGCTCCCCTTCTCCCCGAAGGTACGGACCGTATCTGACCGAACACGTGTCACGATCTGGGCAGGCTGTGGGAAATGAGCTTCTCCTGTTCACCTCCCTATAAATATTCAGGAAATGCCCCAGGTAAGGGGATCCGACTCCAAGGAAAAATCTCTCCTCTCCCTACTTATCTCTGGTACTAACTTGGGCGTCGGAGACTCCTCCCCCGGAAAAACACTCTGGGGAGCTCCTAACCCTTGCTTTTCTGAGTCCTTGCAGTCCTTCTCCCACCGGGGGTTCCTCATCCAGGCGTTCGCCCACCAGAAGTTCCTGCTCCAGGCTCACCATGTTGCACAATGATGATGTCAAAGGGCATCATTTGGCGCCGTCTGTGGGAACCCTTTCCCAGGTCGCCGTCGTAGAGACTCGGCGTTCAAAAGACAAGGGGCTCCCGAAGTCCACCTCTGCGCCGGAGGCTCAGCCGGCGACCCAGCAGCCCACTGCAGAAACTTCTGTGCCGGAAGACGACCGCCCTCTAACAGTGACGATGGGCTTCTTGCGAGACTTCCAGCGCTCCATCGTCACTGAAATGACTCAGCAGCTCGACCAGAGGTGGCCCCAGCCTCCTCCGGCCCAAAGGGCCTCCCCCTCGGCAACGCGCCGGGAGAGAAGCCCGAGGTCCACCCACCAGAGTTCCAGGAGTAAGGGCTCTCATGACACATCATCGATGGAGGACGTGCCCCTTAGGGCACGACCCACCAAAGAAAGGGCCCAAAAAGAAACTAGGACCTCCTGTAGGCGGAGTCCGTCCCCGTACCGAAGGTCCCAGTCTCCTCGCCGCCGAAGTTACTCTCCGAAAAGGAGGGGAAGTTCGCCATTACCGGCGACCATCAGGCAGCAAGGGGAAGCTAACACAGCTGCCCTCATGGAAAAGATCCTTGGAAGACTGGAAAAGGTTGAGAAGCAGATCTCCCGAAAACCAGTCTGGTCAAGATTATCCGACGCTTATACCGGAGAAGAGTCACCCTTTGTACGGGAAGTGGTCGAGGCGCCCATGCCTAGTGACTTCAGGGTGCCACGCTTGGAAACCTACGACGGGCGTAGTGACCCCCAGGCGCACCTGACAAAGTACAAGCGAAGCATGGTGCTCCACGGCGCAGATGACGCTACTCTATGCAAATGCTTCGAGGTAACCCTCTCCGGTCCAGCGACGGCATGGTATAACTCCCTGGCCCACGGAACCTTCCTAAGTTTCCAGGAGCTGTCTACTGCCTTCACCCAGCAGTTCATTGGCAGCAGGCCAACAGCCAAGATGCCGGTACAGATGTTCGACATAGCGCAGCGAAGTGGGGAAACCATTCGCGACTACGTCGAAAGGTTCAACCGAGAAGCACTAAGTGTACCCGACTTTCGGCCTGAGATCCGCATCCTCGCAATGATAAGAGGACTTCGGAGGGACTCCCAACTCTTTTATGAGTTCTCCAAGGACCCCCCAGACACCCTGGGAGAATTCTACCGAAGGGCCGAACAGCACATGACGGCCGAGGAACTCAGAATGGGGGGACCAAAGGTGGAACACCCTCGACCCGAAGGACCAAGCCACCATCCTCGTTACCAGAATGAGGTTGGAGGAAGGCCCCAAAAACAAAGGGGTAAAAGGCCGATGACATTTACTCCCTTAAACGCCACTAGGGCCAGCATTCTCATGGCCTTAGAAAGGCAAGGGACTACAGTTCCAAGGCCAAAGGCCATGACTTCGGAAAACAAGAAGAACATGAAGAAGTTCTGCCAATTCCACCGAGATCATGGCCATGACACTGAAGACTGCTTCCAGCTAAGGAAGTACATCGAGTCTCTGATAAAGCAGGGACAACTTCGCCGGTACTTGCGGATGCCTTCTCCGAAAGGAAGAAAGGAAGAACAAAGAAAGGGGGACGAGGAGGACTATGATTCCGATAGACGTCGGGACCGAAGTCCTCGAAAGAATCCGCCACCATCAGCAGGGGTCATCCAAACCATCACTACAGGGATACCCTCGGCTGAGAGGAAAAGAAAGATAAGAGAAATCTCCGTAATGGAGTATGGGAACTCGCCAAACAGACTTGTTCGCAGAGACAGATCCACAGTGAAGTTCCCCCACGATGACCCACTCCTTGTCATGGCAAGGATAGGGAGTTGGGACGTCAAAAGAGTACTCCTGGACGACAGCTCCAACACCGATGTCATCTTCTTGCACCTACTGCCTAAATTAGGCATCTCAAAAGGTGACCTCAACACAGTCAATTCCCCCACCTTTGGGGTTGGGCCATCCGAGCTCCCAGTCCTCGGATACATCGATCTGCCCCTAATGCTGAAAGGGACCTCGCCTCAGAGTCAGGAGGAACTGTTCGCCTCCGTTATGACCAGATTCATTGTCATTGATGTTCCCTCATCATACAACGCCATCCTCGGAAGGCAAACTCAAGGCAATCTCCACATCCGCCCGGATGTAAAGTACTTAACAGTCACCTTCACAACTAAAGAAGGAGATGCAGAGATCTTCATTGACCAAGCCGAAGTCAGGAGGGTCTTCACCAAGGCTAGACAAAGCCTAGCAAAGGTCCAAATACAGACTTCGGCTACTGAAAGAGCAGTCACGATAGGTGAAGAGACAGCAGGGGAGGGAATAGAAGAGTTGGAAAAAGTAGAAACAGAAGATGTAGAGCTGATCCCCGGCCGGACCACCCGAGTGGGGAAAAAATTGGCCAAGGGTGACAAAGATAGGCTTGTATCTTTCTTGTTAATGAACAAAGATCTATTCGCCTACTCTCCGAAAGACATGCCTGGGGTCGACCTCAGCATAATCCACCATAGTCTCGAAGTACGCCCTGACGCTAGGCCGGTTCGGCAGAAAAAATGGAACCTATCGGCTCATAAGAATTCATTCGTTAAAGCCGAGGTTAAGCGCCTGATTGAGGCAGGGGTAATAAGAGAAGTTAAATACCCCGAATGGCTCAGTAACGTGGTTATCGCCACAAAAGAAGGGAGTGAAAAGCTCCGAATGTGCATTGATTTTTGGAACCTGAATGATGCCTATCCAAAGGACTCCTACCCTTTGCCAGCCATAGACCAGTTGGTGGATTCAACCACCAAGTACGGTCTTCTCAGTTTCCTTGATGCCTTCAGCGGGTATCATCAAATTCGAATGGACCCCGAAGATGAAGAAAAGACTACCTTCATCACCGAAGTTGGTACCTACTGCTACATTAGAATGCCCTTTGGGCTTAAGAATGCAGGGGCTACCTATCAGAAGTTGATGAATAAAGTGTTTGACTCTCAGATCAGGAGGAACATGGAGGCGTATGTCGATGATATGATAGTTAAGAGCAGAATGCCTAGTAATCATATCATCGACTTAAGTGAAACCTTCCAACGACTTCGAGAGTTCGGCATTCGCCTTAACCCCGAGAAGTGTGTGTTTGGAGTGTGCACAGGTAAGTTCCTCGAGTTTATGGTGTCAGAAAGGGGAATAGACGCCAACCCCGAAAAAGTCAAAGCCTTGTTAGGATTCTGAGCACCCACAACCACTAAAGATATACAAAGGCTTACCGGAAGAATCATTTCCCTCAGTAGATTCATTTCCAGGTACGGCGACCGATGTCGACCATTCTTTAAAGTGCTCACCAAAGCAGCCAAAAGCGAAGGCAACTCCGGAGCCGAGGAGCAACCTTGGAACTCAGAATGTTAAAAAGCTTGGGATGAGCTTAAAAGCTACCTAACCAGTCTGCCAACACTTCGGCAACCGCAGGAAGGGGAACCTCTCATCCTCTACCTCGCAGTCATAGAAAAAGATGTGAGTACAGTCCTAGTGAAAGAAGAGGGTGGGAGGCAGTGGCCAGTATATTATGTAAGTAAGTCCCTGCACGGCGTCGAGGTCAGGTACCCATTGCTCCAAAAAGCCATTTATGCCTTAGTACTCGTAGGTAGGAGGCTACGGCCCTACTTTCAAGGACACGCCATCATTGTCCGAAGTAACCTACCTCTTCATGACATAATGAAGAAGGTAGAGCATTCAGGAAGGCTGTCAAAATGGTGCATCGAGCTCGGAGAATATGACATCACTTACAAACCAAGAAGGGCAATAAAAGCCCAAGCATTGGCAGACTTCATTGCCGAAGTTCCAGAAATCAAGAATGGCGAAATCACCTCAGAAGACCTGATAAGGATGGAACTAGAGTGGAAACTCTTTGTCGATGGAGCCTCAGGCGCCGGACACCAAGGCGCTGGAGTGGTTCTTCGGGGGCCCGAAGGCATGGAAGCCACCAAAGCCATCAAATTCGGTTTTGATGTCACCAATAACATCACCGAATATGAGGCCCTCATAGCAGGACTAAAACTGGCCAGAAAAGTTGGTGTGAGAAACCTTAAGGCCCACAGCGACTCGCAGCTAGTAGTCCGACAAATGAAAGGAGATTACGCTGCAAAGGATCCAACCTTGGCAAAGTATCATGACCTCATCAAGAAGCTCATTAAAGAGTTTGACTCGGTACAAATAGAAAACGTGCCTCGAAGAGATAATGGTCAAGCTGATACCTTGGCCAAATCCAAGGAACCCACCGAGGTGCTAAAGCAACCCAGCATAGAATTAATGTGCGTAGCAACCTCGGGCGAAGGATGGCAAGATTCCATCAAGAAATATCTGGCAACTTCGGCACTCCCCGAAGATCCTACCGAGGCCACAAAAGTACGAAAACACTCTGGGAGATATTTCCTCATCGGGGATGAACTATACAGACAAGGGTATGCAAGTCCCCTGCAGAGGTGCATAAGTGAAAAGGATGTCAGGACAGTCCTTGAAGAAGTTCATGAGGGGGCCTGTGGTTCCCACATAGGAACAGACGCCCTCGCCAGAGTATTACTTCGCCAGGGTTAGTTTTGGCCTACCCTAAGAAAGGATGCAAGGCAATTTATTTAAAAATGTGACAATTGCCAAAGATAGGCCAACATCCAAAAGTTACCCTCGAAAAAGATAACTTGGGCAAATTACCCTTGCCCCTTCGTTGTCTGGGGTATTGACCTTATCGCACCTCTCTCAAGCACCCCCGGTGGGGTGAAATTCTGTATAGTTACGGTGGACTACTTCACTAAGTAGATCGAAGTGGAACCTTTGGCATCAATCTCGGCGAAGGATACCCAAAAGTTCATTTGGAAGAACATCATATGCCGATTCGGCATACCAAGGGTAATAGTGGCCGACAATGGTACCCAGTTTACTGATAGAGGGTTCCGAGAATTCGTGGCTAACCTCGGCATAAAACTACATTTCGCCCCGGTAGCCCATCCTCAAAGTAATGGGCAAGTTGAGGTATCCAATAGGACAATAAAAGATGGCTTGAAGAAGAGGCTAAGGGAGGCAAAGGGGAAATGGCCAGGGGAACTCCCAAGTGTACTATGGAGCTATCGCACAACTCCCCGAAGGGCCACAGGAGAAACTCCTTTCTCGCTCGTGTTCGGGACAGAAGCCATTATTCCCATTGAGGTCATACGGCCTTCAGTAAGGATACAGGTGTTCGACGAAGGAGGAAATAACCTTGGCTTGAGGGCAAAACTAGACCTCACCGAAGAACACCGTGAAATGGCCGAACTCAGGAGGAAGGCTTTCCAACAAAGAGTAGCCGACGCTACTAACTTGCATGTGAAGAAAAAAGAAATCAAGATGGGGGACCTTGTCCTCTGAAAGGCAGAATTTGAGCCGCGAAAGCCATCAAATGGGGTACTTCGGGCAAACTGGCGCGGTCCTTATCTGGTCCTCGCAAAAGTCCGCCCAGGGGTCTACAAATTAGCCGATACCGAGGGAGTAGAGTTAAAAAATACTTGGTGTTAGGCACCTCCTGAGTGCTTGGCTTAGGCCAAGGAATATCAAGGAAAACCAAGGAAAATGAGAGAAAACAGAAAGGGGAAGTAAGAGAAGCTCCGGAGACTAGTACAGTGACTTATGCGCAAAACTGGAGACTTTCAGGACTTAATTGCACATATAAAATGTACTATGGGAAAGCTGACAGAAAACAGAGAAAGGGGACTAAATTGTGCACTAAGTTAAGTGGTACAAGTGAAACCACAAGCTTAAGGATGGCATTGTTGGCCATGCAAAATTTTATGATGGCTAGTCCAAGACTAGACCATTTTTGGGAGACAACAATGATTGCTAGTCAAATTCTTGTCTACCACTAGTGTACTATTCACTAGTTACTAGTTAAGCTAACTAGTCATTAGTTTAGTTACATGGTCGGTTTTACAAGGGTACTTATGACATCTTGGTACTTGTGTTTATCATGTGCTTGGCATAATGGGCGAAGATTTGACTTGAGTGTCCATTTAACCACAAGTTTAAGGGCGACATTGTACTTATATGGGCTTGGAAGACTACTTTGCACCATGCAAATTTGTGGAAGGCAAAGTTGGCATTCTAGCCAACTAAACACACATGACTTTCGGCCGAAATCAAGTCTAAGGCCATTAGTTCATTTCGGGCTTGCTTGTTCTTGTTAAACCGAGAGTGTTCTTGAGAGTTCTTTCACATTTTGGCTTTGAAATCCAAGATTCTTGAAGATACTTGAAGGATTCAAGCTTGGAGAAGAGTGTTTCGGCTTGTGCTTGCTTGGAATCAAGCTTGGTTCTTGAAGATTCAAGGAAACCGAGCTTAATTGAGCTAGGGTTTTGAGGTAATGTCCATATCTCCTTGAATTCATGGTAGTTCTTCCATGTACAAGGAACCTAAGTGCTCAATTGAAGATGTATTAAGTTAAATGAGCAAGAAATGCTTCGGTTTGAAAGTGGAATGTTGGCCGAATGTGATGAACAAGTGTTCTTGGTGTTCTTCTTGGAATTCATGGAAATTAATCCATGTGTGATGCTTGTTAATGATTATTTAACCTTGTGTTAGGTTGTTGGGGAGAAGAACACCAAGTTTGTGAAAGATAGTGTGTTGGCCGAAAGTGCACTTTGAGGTAATCATGTGTTCCTCATTTGATTACATGGTATTAGTGCCATCGGCATTGGTTAGTGATACTTTGATGATCATATGTTGGATTGAATGGGTGAGGAACATCATTATGTGACATTGGGTTATATGGCCGTGAGCTTGAAGTGGCATAATTTAGTGCCCATTGTTTGAATACATGGTAATGTTGCCATGAAACATTAGTTATTGATGTTTTGATGTGTATGTGTGGAGTTAGTTGATAGAGAACATATGTATGTGAAGGTGTGCACTTTGGCCGAGAACTTGATTTGGTATATCATGATGTACTTCAATGGGTTACATGGTAATTGTGCCATGAGCATTGTCATTTGATGGCCACTTGATCATGTTTTGGGTTAGTTGGATGAGTGACACAAATATGTGAAAATGTGTACTTTGGCCGAGAGCTTAGTTTATGGTAACATAGTGCATTTCACTTGGTTACTTGGTAATACTACTATGGAAAATGTTCATTGGTGATTAGAGTATCATGTGGTATGACAGAATGATGGGCAGTACATATATGGACATATTGGACACTTTGGCCGAGAGCTAAAGTGTGTGCATTCTAGTGTTCTTCATTTGAGTCATGGTAGTTTAATCCATGGATGTGTATGATGATGCCTATGTGTTGTTATGCTAGGCATTGTGATTGAAGAGCACTTGGACATTTGAAACTTGGTTGAGACCGAGAGCTATTTGAGGTAGGGTTCACTGGCACTTGACTTTGCTTGGTAATGTACACCATGATTCAAGTGTCTAGAGTGGCTAAGTGATGGTTAAATGTGCCATATGACCTTAGTTACTTGATGGGCTTAATGGTTATACTTGGTTGTTTTGTTGATTAGCTAATTAACTATGGTACATGTACTAGAAATGCAAGTAAATGTGGCCTATTTGCTTGGCATTTTGGGAGCTCCAAATGGAAATGGTGTATTGGTAAGTTTGTGTGCAAGAAATGCACATGGGTACATGTATGGCTTATATGGCCGAGAGCAACATTGTGGAGTGTGTGTGTGTACTTGTGTGCTTTGGTGTTTCCTTGTGCATGCTAACCCCACTTATGAAATATTTGACTTATTTATCTGTCTTGTATATGTATATGCCTGTTTTTCTTGTCTTGGTGTTTGTTTTGCAGGTTAAGCTAGCTAATGGGAGGTTAAGCTTTGAGTGATTACTCAGCTTAACTAAATAGACTCAATATGAGTTGTATATGTTTAAAGTGAATCCTACTGAGTTATATGCTCACTGCCCATCCTTTATTTTTCAGGCAAGGACATTCGGCCTGAGTAAGGCTAAGCTGCTTGTGTGTGTGCTTAGTGTTTATATTTGCTTGTTTTGCAAGGTATGTGCCAATGTGTGCTTGGCTTAGCATTTTGATTTCATTACAAGTCTTATTCCTTGATTGGCCGAGACTTATAGTTGAAGTTTGCAGGCAGTAGTTGGAGACTTGTCTAGGAGAGCTATGGATACCTGGACTGTAGCTTTGATCATAGTGTTTTCCTTCATGACCATGAATCAAGCCATTGGGTTGGTGTTGCAGTGTGTACTCTTGTATGGCATACTCAAGGTTCTGTTTGACCATTAGGAGTCTTGGCATGTAATAACTTGGCATAAATACTTTTGGTTTCATGGCATGTGTAGCCATGTTATGGTTGCTAGGTAGACTACCCTTTTGTGTTTATATGTGTAGTCTTTAGTGCCTAGACTTGTGATGCTTTTGTGGGTTTTGTATGCCAAGTTATGTATGGACTTATGGATGGCGTTATGCTTGCTTATGTATGTTGGATGTTATGGGCCAAGGTTTGGCACTTTTATGTGAATAGTTATGGGCCTTGCAACATGAAAATGTTGTGCATAAGTATGTGTACCTTAATTGGCCGAGAGCATCATGCACATTTTGTATGTGGTTTTTCAAAATCTAAACCAAATAATGTGGGCTTCTTGGTTGTCATATAGTTAGTACACTTGATGCACACCATTTATGCACTTAAATTGCATTAAGTGTTGCCTTGCTTGTTGTGCAAGAAATCAATTGAATCCTTGCTTGTGGAGCAAGTTAAGGGTTTGGGCCTTGCCCTTTCTGCAAGTTGATAATGGATCTTTATTAAAGCCAGCTGGGCCACCTCCCAGGCCTCATAACTTAAGAAAATAAGACTTAAAAGTTGCCATTGCTTGCTTGGCCGAGAACTAGAACCTAATTTTATAGTTGGGCTTGTGAGCTAGTTTAGGAACTTTTAGGCCAGGGCCTGAGCGAGGTGTGACACTTGGCATTCAGATTCTTTGAAAAAATTCTACACTTAGACATTTTTTCCAAGAAAAGCTTGTAGTTACTCCTCCCCGAAATCACCAGTAAAAATGTGGTTCATAAACCGAGTATGGTCACAATGCTAAAATGGGTTCCTAGCACATTGACTTTTTTTTTAAGGTGCTAGTTCCTTAGCAACGCTTAAAACTCGGTGGAATACGGTTAAAATAGTGGGAAGATCTCGCTAAAGGAAGAACTACAACATTTCCCGAAGGCATGATTACGGACGTTTGTGACAGGCTTTGTTTGGATGTTTGCCGAAAATACACACATAGAATTATACAAACTTCTGAAGAGTTGGGATCGAAGGAAAGAATGGGAACTTAGGAAAAAATTTTCATTCATAGTTCTGAGGCAACATTACAAGAGAGCAGATTACAAGAAAAAGAAAGAAGAAAAAGCCTATTAAGCTGGAGCGTTCGGAACCTCCTCGGCATTGGTATTTTTCTCTTGGACAGGAGCATCCGAAGGTGCGGGCACAACAGAAGGGAAGTTGAGGAACTCCAGCTTCGACCACGTCCACCTGGGCTCTTTAAGAAAATCCAAAACGACCAAGAAGGAAAGGTCAAGTTTGGGGTGCCGAGAAACGACTTGATGCTGGGCCAAATAGAAACTGTCTTGATAAGACACCTTCATCATTTGGTCGGACTGGTCCTTCTTGCCACTCAGAGTTTATAGCTCAGCTGTAAGCTCAGCAACCTCCCTCTCGAGTTTCTTCTTCTTCTTTTTCTTGGCCTCCTTCTTCAAGGAATCAACCTCGGCTTGGAGATCGGCATTTAAAGCAAGCGCCTTCGCAAGGTTCTCAGCGTCTTCCGCCTTTTCCTTCTGAAGGGCTTCGTTCTCCGAAGAGAGAATAGCATACTTTGCGCTGAGGTCCTCAACCTTGGCCGAAAAGTCGAGAAGGAGCTCCTTCTAGCTCTCCCGAAGCTCGGTCCAAAGATTCTCCAAGTCCTCATTCGCAATCTTGCTCAGTTCGCCGCACTTAAGGACGTATTTGGTGCAAAACTCCTTCACCCACCTCAAAGAATTCTCAGACCGAGAGCGAGCCTCAGTCTGCTTTGCCGCCCAAGCTCGGAAGTATCCGTTGTATGCCAAGAGCTGCAGAAAAGAAAGTCACGAGTAAAGGTCAAAGGACAACAAAAATTCATAAGAAAATTTTCTAAGTCCCCAAAGAAAGAGGAAAGAAATTTACCTGGGCGACGTGTTCACTCATCCTCGCCGCGAGGATCTCCTCGTTCGGGCATTCGGTGAGGAGCGACTCGAACGTGGCATTCGTCAGCACACCGCTCGCCATTTGGGGAGCCATCAACTGGTTGTCCTCGGAGAACAAGTTCATGTCCTCCGTGAAAGACCAGAAGGGCTCCCTTGGTACTTTGTCCTTCGGGATATGGCCATCTTGAATGGCCTTATTTCGTGCATGAGCTTCCACCCAGGGAGCAGGTGTCACCTCCTTTGCAAGATCACACCGAAGTTCCATCAGTATGTTGTCCCTTACCCATCTATCTATAAGATCGTAGATACCAAAAACACTAAGATTCATAGACAAACGGCTAAGGAATGAACCTAGTGGAACCTTGGTAATGACATTCCTCGGTCTCGCCCACTTCACGAACTTTGCCAGGAATGTACTTGCACTTCCTTCTCCTGCTCTCCTCGAGCTCTTGAGTCGAAGTCCCTCTGATCGAAGTCTCAGTACCTGTATCTAGACTCAGAGTAGTTCCAAGGGTGGTAGGATCCGAAGGTGGATCGGTGTGGGCAGGAGACTGGCAGGCGACTGGTCCTGCACTTTGACGACGTCTTCGGGGGGAGGAGGAAGGACGTCCACCTTGTCTTTCTTCACCTTGGACGGCCCCCCGCTAGTCTTCTTCCTCTTCGTAGGTGCCTTCCTCCGCGTCTACTCCCCCTTCTCAGCCTGGCCGAGAAAAAGGGACTTGTAAAATTCCAGAGATTGATCGCCCATCTCTGCAAAAGGAAAAAACATCAGTGTAAGTCCAAAAGGAACACATGTAAGCAAAACCTGGAAGATAACTTACTCTCGACAAAAGCCTCGTACTAGATCTCGCCCCGAAGAAGCATCACCAGCCATGCTTTCTTCCCTGGCAGGTTCAAGTCGAACTTGTGCTCGTGTATCACCCCCAATTCCCGAAAGACCTCTTCGGTCATGAGGTCCCACTTAATGGGAAAGGGGTACAAGGAACGCGAAGGGACCTCAGGGTCCTAATCCGCAACCGCCCGAATGCGTCGGTCGAAGTCATCAAATTCAGCGACCAACCCCGAGGTCAGCAGCTTCCGAGGGTCAACAACGTCAGTCTTTAAAACCCCTAAAGCCCATTTGGTCGGAACGTAGCTCCATCTTTCGGGAACTGACAAAAAGAAGAACTTTTTCTACCACCCTCGCCAACTATCCTTCGTTCTGAAGGTGAAGGTGAATTTCTTGCTCCCGGACCCTCGAGCAAGCAAAAAGTAAAAGCCACCCTTCGGGATTAGGTGAAGCTTATAGTATTGCATGAAGAAAATAAAATGGGGCTTTATCTTAAAAACCCCACACACGCAAAGAAAGGCGTTGAAGTAAGAATAAGAGTTTGGAGGGAGCTGGTTCACGGCAATCCCATGGAACCTGCAGAACTCACACACCATGCGTAGAGGGGGATACCGAAGAACAGCCTTTAATTGGGCTCGGTAAACAATGATTGATGCGGCCCAGTGGTGCGGAGCTAGCATCTCCACTGTGTGCAGTGGTGAAGGTAGCAGGGGGTCCTGGAGGCGAGTGTTAGTCCAGAAGGAAAGTGTCCGGGGTGGGTCACCTTAAGTGATGGCCGGCAGCTCCTTGGTCCCGTGAGCAGGGTAATGACGGGAGGTACCTCCGGTGTGGGAGAGAGCCCGGTGCAGTGATTCTTTAGGGAGACCTGGTTTAAACACTCAGAAAACAAGGGTTAGGAGGCCCCCGGGGTGGTTTTCCGGGGGGGAACCTCTGACGCCCAAGTCAGTGCTTTAAGAAGGAGAGATACTCAGTAATAAGTACAAGGGACTCCTGCCTGGCATGTCTTTCTGAGGGCTGAAGGGAGAGCATTCAGGCGAAGGGAGAGTTTTCAAGCGGAGGAAGTAGAGCGTCCTGTGTTTTCCGGCCTCTCTCTCTGTTCTCTCACCAGAGGCCCCATTCTTGTGATGATTTCCCTTGGATTAAAGGAAGAGGGTGACCCCTTCAGATCACTACACGTGTATGGCACGTGTATGGTTGGATGGTGTTCGTACTTCTAGGCGTGGGGGCCCTTAGCCACATGCAGGCTCCTCGGGCCATGAGTCGTAGCCCTTCGTGATAGGACATTAAACTGCGATGGCGTGTTAGAGCGTATCTGAAGGTGGCGTGTCGGAGACGTATGTGAGCGGAGTGTCAGAGACTCATTAATAGCTCTTGCCGTACAATCGAGGTCCCTTTGGTTGATGTCTGACTTCGTGGTGAGGAGCCTTTTTTCGGAGCCAGGCTGGAACTTCGGCGTCTCCGACTTCAGGGGCTGCTCTCCCTCGGAGGGTGATTGGTCCTTCTCCCCCGAAGCTGGTTAGGTCGCCTTCCTGAAGGAGGCGCTGCGCTGGCTCCCGAAGTCGGAATTGGCGAGCTATCGAGGTCATGTGCCTCAGGTGTCTGGCTCTCTTTTTTCCGTGGTCGGAGGGTAGACAGGGCGATAGCACTTCGGCTATCAATGATGTCATCGGAATTGGCCATGTAACCGTATGTGACTGGGGAAGGTAACCTCGTGACGGTGTAAGTAGAGAGGTAGAATTTTGCTACCTACTTCGTCATTTTCTCTGAAGATTGTAGCATGGCTGAGACTCAAGGAAGAGAAAGCTCTCGGGAATAGGATGGACGGTCATCAGTGGAACAGGCGACATTTCTCAAAAATGAGGAAAGGTAACCTCGGGAAAACTAAAGAAAGAAAAAAAAAACTTCGGAACAAACGACTTCGGAAGGATGGAAGAACTTCAGAAAGAAAAAACCCACCGAAAGCTTTGCCAAAATCGGGATTCCTGGACGCCATCGTGAAAGGTTGCCAGAAATCGCTCCGCCGCTAGAGCCGCCGCCGAAAGGAGAAAAAGACAAGAAAGAATTCTGGAGCAAATGAGAGCAAAAGAAAGGAGTATGAAGGTCTGAGGCAAAAGGGGTTTATATAGGCCAAAAGGGGCAAACGAAACGTCATCATTATTGCTCCTCGAAGGCAAGGAGATGCAATTAATGTAACCAACATAACCGGCTGCCATGTGTAAGCCATCGTGGGAAACAACGGCACAGCCTTGACAACTGAAAGACCTATATAATCCAACCTGAAGTGACGCACCCACATACAAGGGAAGATGAAACAGGTCACTGACAGAAAAGTCAGTGTAATTACTTGCCGCAGACAGTAACCTCGGGGGAAGAGCCAGGGACACCACTCAAACACTAGGGAAACTACCTCGGTAAGGCACCATAGTTCACCATAATTCCATCCTGGGGAGAGGTAGACTCCGGATGGAAGCCAATCATGGCAACAAGACCAAGCATCGCTTGCCAAAAGAAAGGTTCCCAGAACTCCCCAAACCAAAGAAACATCTTCAGTTTTTTGAAGGGGGGCATGTGATAGCCGAAGGGCTATCGCCCCCAAAGAACCTCACATTAGCACGCCACTTCTGGTCGAAGCCGACACGACAAAACCCCAGCAAATAGAGGACTGTAGCACCCTCGGGCAAGCCGGATAGGCGCTATCGCTCAGGAAACCCATGGGACCAACTTCGGTCAAAAGGAGTCACTGCCTTTCCCGAAGATGACCTTGCACCGACCTCACGTGCCCGAAATCACCTCCGTATACTCTCTGGGCCACCCTCGGGGCGTGCTCATGAAGTGCCACATCAGGTACCCAAGCTTGACCTGAGGAACGTCCAACCGAAGGTGCCTCATACAAACAAGGGGACCTCCCTCCAGAGGAATTCACGTTCCCGAATGAGCTCTATACCTCGAAGGAGTTTGGTCCACCGAAAAGGCCACGTAGGTGTATGACGAAACAACTGAAGAGCCTCTGACACACCGTACTCGTACAGCCCCTGACACGCAGCCCTTAGACATGCTTTGACACACCGCCTTTGTACTGCACTAGGCTTTTTGCCAGGCGGCCTATGGTCGGCTAGAAGCTCCCTCTCCCCAAAGGTACGGACTGTATCTGACCGAACACGTGTCACGCTCTGGGCAAGCTGTGGGAAACGAGGTTCTCCTGTTCACCTCCCTATAAATATTCAAGAAACGCCCCAGGTAAGGGGATTCGACTCCAACGAAAAATCTCTGCCCTCCCTACTTATCTCTGGTACTAACTTAGGCATCTAAGACTCCTCCCCGGAAAAACACTCCGGGGAGCTCCTAACCCTTGCTTTTCTGAGTCCTTGCAGTCCTTCTCCCACTGGGGGTTCCTCATCCAGGCGTTCGCCCACCGGAAGTTCCTGCTCCAGGCTCTCCATGTTCCACAATGATGATGTCAAAGGGCATCAGGTAGACTCTACGGCCGAATACGGTCTACTTAGCTTCCTCGATGCCTTCAGTGGATATCACCAAATTCGGATGAATTCAGAAAATATGATATTCAAGAGCAAGTAGTTTGGTAGTCATATCGTAGACTTGGAGGAAACATTCCACCAACTTCAGTAATTTGGGATCCGTCTTAACCTTGAGAAGCGTGTGTTCGGGGCAACGGCCAAAAAGTTGCTTAGGTTCATGGTATCCGAGAGGGGTATCGATGCCAACCTAGAAAAGGTCAAGGCCTTGATAGGATTCTGAACTCCCACAACCACCAAGGATGTGCAAAGGCTTACCAGGAGAATCATGACCCTTAGTAGATTCATCTCCAGATACAGGGACCAACGCCGACCATTCTATAAAGTGCTTACTAGAGTAACAAAAAATGAAGGTAACTTCGGTCCTGAGGAACACCTTTGGACCGAAGACTGCTAGAAGGCTTTGGAGGAGCTCAAAAGCTACCTAACCCGTCTGCTGACACTCTGGCAGCCGCGGGAAGGAGAACCCCTTATCCTCCACCTCGCCATCATTGAAAAGGCAGTAAGCTCGGTGCTAATAAAGGAAAAAAGAGGAAAGCAATGACCAGTGTACTATGTGAGTAAGTCCCTGCATGGTGCCAAAATTAGGTACCCTATTCTGCAAAAGGCCATTTATGCCTTAGTATTGGCCAGTAGAAGGCTGCGACCTTACTTCTAAGGGCATCCTATTATTGTCTAAAGTAACCTACCTCTTCTAGATGTCATGAGGAAGGTAGACCATTCGAGAAGACTATGAAAGTGGTGCATAAGCTTGGTGAGTACGAGATCACCTACGAGCCAAGAAGGGCAATAAAAGCCCAAGCACTGGCAGACTTCATCGCCGAGGTACATAAAACCGAAGGTAGTCTAGAAGACCTTGGGAATAACGAGCCTGAGTCGACATTGTTCGTTGATGGTACCTCAGGATCCGAACACCAGGGAGTTGAAGTAATCCTTCGCGGGCCCGAAGGTATGGAAGCTATGAAGGCTTTTAAATTCGGATTCAATGTCACCAACAATTTCACCGAGTATGAAGCCCTTATAGTAGGCTTGTGGCTGGTAAAAAGAGTTGGTGTAAGGAATATGAAGGCCCATAGTGATTCTCAGTTATTGGAGACTACGGCGCAAAGAACCCAAACTTGGCAAAATACCATGACCTCGTGAAAAAGCTCATCTAGGAGTTTGACATGGTACATATAGAAAATGTACCTTGACAAAATAATATGGAAGCAGATACTTTGGCCAAATAAAAAAAGTCCACTGAAGTACTGTATCAGCCAAGTATAGCAATAATGTGCATAACAACCTCGGGCAAAGGGTGGAAAGATCCTATCAAGAAATACCTCACAACTTCAAAACTTCCTGAAGATCCTCTTGAAGCCGCGAAAGTGTGAAAGTGCTCAGGAAGATACTTCCTAATTGGGGAAGAGTTATACCGACAAGGGTATGCAAGTCCACTACAGAAGTGCGTCAGTGAAAAGGATGTTGAGACGGTCTTCAAAGAAGTCCATGAGGGAGTCTGTGGTTTTCACATAAGAACTGATGTCCTTGCTGGGGTACTACTTTGCCAAGGATACTTCTGGCCTACCTTGAGGAAGGATGTGAGGCAGTTCATCCAGAAATGTGACAACTGATAGAGACACGCTTCTATCCAGAGACTACCCTCAGAAGTCGTAACTTCGGCAAACTACCTTTGCCCCATCGTTGTTTGGGGTATTGACCTCATCGGACCTCTCTCAACAACTCCAGGAGGAGTGAAGTTCTGCGTAGTCGTAGTAGACTATTTCACCAAGTGGATCGAGGCAGAGCCTTTAGCAGCAATATCGGCGAAGGACATACAAAGATTTGTCTGGAAGAACATAATATGTAGATTCGGCGTGCCGAGGGTGATAGTAGCCGATAATGGTTCCCAGTTTACTGATAAGGGGTCCCAGGATTTTACAACCGACCTCGGGATAAAATTGCACTTCACATCGGTGGTCCATCCTTAGAACAATGGACAAGTTGAAGTATCCAATAGAACGATAAAATATGGCTTGAAAAAGAGGCTAAAGGAAGCAAAGGGGAAATGGCCAAGAGAGCTCCCGAGTGTGCTATGGAGCTACCGAACAACTCCCCGAAGGGCCATGGGTAAGACACCCTTTTCACTCATCTTTGGCACGAAGGCCATTATCCCTGTCGAGGTCGTACAACCAAGTATAAGGATACAAGTATTCGACGAAGAAAGGAACAACCTTGGTTTAAGAACCAAGTTGGATCTTATTGACGAGCATAGAGATATGGCCAAGCTCAAAAGAAAGGCTTTCCAACAGAGAGTAGCCATTGCTACCAACTTGCATGTCAAGCGTAAAGGAATCAAGAAAAGGGACCTCGTTCTCCGAAAGGCTGAATTTGAAGCCCGAAGACCATCTCACGGAGTACTTCAGGCAAACTAGGATGGACCTTATTTGGTCCTCGAGGAAGTTAGGTCAGGAGTCTACAAGCTTGGTAATACTGAAGGTGGAGAATTGAAAAATACATGGCATTCAGACTCTTTGAAAAAATTCTACACTGAGAAAAATTTTCAACAGAAAAATTGTACAAATCCTTACCAAAGGTGACTGACCGAACATGGTTCGTTCCAAAGGAGAAAACTGAGAATGGTTATTTCCAAAGGTGCATGTATAAAATTATACATTTTTTTTTAAGGGTACCGACCGTACATGGTCGCTTCCGAGGAAGGCAAATTGAACATGGTTATTTCCGAAGAAGCATGTGTGAAAATTTGTAGTCTTTGCCGAAGAAGATCGACCGAACATGGTTGGTGAAAAAGGCACTTAACTATTTTTTACACAAGTTAAGTTTTGCCGAAGTCATCCAACTGAACTTGGTTGGCCCTAAAATGCCTAACTATTTTTCCGAAGGATGCTAACCGAAGATGGTCATGAAGCCCCTCGGTGTTGAAGATAGTTAAGTTCCAAAAAATGACAATAATACTCAAAGGACAACCAAGGAACTTAGCCAAAATTTTGAAGACAGAAAAATTTCATTGACACTTTAGTACAAAGTACAAGGAGTGAGCTGCAAAAAGAAGAAGGAAAAACAAAGAAGGAGGAGCCTATTGTTGAGGAGCCTATTGTTGTGCTTGATCACCTTTGAGGACATAGACATCATCGGTCTGATCACCTTCGGCCTCATCATCTTCGTTTGTACTAACGTCGGGCGCCGAAGGAGGAGGGATGGGAAGGTTGAGGAACTCTATCTTTGACCATTCCAAGGATGGCCCTTTGGGGATATCCAGAGCCGCCAAGAAGGAAAGATCAAGGTTGGGAGACTTGGAAAGGACTTGGTGGCAAGCAAGGCAGAATCAATCTTGGTAGGACGACTTAGTCGCCTCGTCTGACTTGGCCTTCTCCACCTTCAAGTCCTCCAGTTCCTTCTTCAAGACCTCAACCTCCTTCTCCAACTTCTTCTTACTCTTTTTTTTTTTCTCATTCTTTAGTCGATCGGCCTCAGCTTGGAGTTTGGAGTTGAGGCAAAATGCCTTGGAAAGATCAGCAATGGCTTCATCCTTCTCCTTTTGAAAAGCCTCATTTGCTGAGGTTAGTGATATCATCCTTGCCCCGAGGTCAGATAACTTGAAGGAAAAATCCTCCATCAGTTCACCTTGGCTCTTCAGAACTTCCTGCCGGAGGTTGGCCAAGTCCTCCTTGGCTATCTTGTTAAGCTCACCGTACTTGACGACGAAGCTAGCAAAAGGTTCCTTGGCCTTAGCCAAGCTTTCCTCTGACCAACTTCAAATCGAGGACTACTTAACTGCCTAGGCCCAAAGGTACCCACTGTATGCCTACAACTGCAAAAGGGAAAATTTCGAGTAAAGGTCAAAAAGAAACAAGACTCAGAAATTTTCTAAGTGCTAAAGGGTTAAAGTTCACTTGGGTAGCCTGTTCGCTCATCCTCGTAGTGAGGGCCTCATTATTTGGGCACTATTCGGTTAGGGACTGAAAAGTGGCATTCGTTATAATGCCCTTCACCATCTGGGGAGCCATCTTTTAGGTATCCTCAAAGAACAAGTCCATGTCCTCCGTGAAAGTCCAGAAGGGCTCCCTCGGAACCTTGTCCCTCGGGATTTTGGAGTCCTAAATAGCCCTTTTCTGAGTGTGGTCTTCCATGTAGATCCCCATGGAAGTAAGAAATAGAACCCGCCCTTCTGGACAAGGTGGAGTTTGTAATATTGCATGAAAAAAATAAAGTGGGGCTCTATATTGAAAACCCCACACATGCAAAGAAAGGCGTTAAAGTAGGAATAGGAGTTCGGGGGAAATTGGTTCATGGCAATGCCATAGAATTGGCAAAAGTCATAAACCATCTTCGAAGAGGGATACCGGAGTCACACCTTCAGCTGTGCCCAAAAGACAATGATCTCATTTGACCAAGGGGCATAACTAGGTATACCGGGACTAGGGAGCCTAGTAACAGCATAGGAAGGGAGAGAAAACTGGGCCGACCACTTCTTCACTTTTTTTGATGTGTCACAGCTGGGATGAGAATTAAGAAGGAGCTAACTCTCGGAGATAGGTTGAACTTCGGGTTAGGGAGAAGACATCTTCTGAAAAGAAACCAACTTCGATAAGATAAAATAAAATGGATTGAGAGAAAAAATAGCACTTCGGAAGTAAACCCACCTAGTTTGAGATGAAGACTGTAACTTTGGAATCAACACAGACTCACAGGAAATCGCTCTACCACTAGCACCACCGCCAAAGAAGGAAAAAGACAAGAGAAAATTAGGGAGCGAAAGAGAGCGAAAGATGATAAGTGTGGGAAAATCAGAAGGAGGAAGGGTTTATATAGACCGAAGGAGACAGGTAAAACATCACCATAATGACCCTTCGCAGGCAAAGAGACATGACCGACGTAACGGATGCGACCATTCACCAGTCCCCTGGTGCCATGTGTCACCTGACACGAGAAACAAAGGCATGCCTTTTGACAGCTGGAATACATACACAAGCATAGCCCGAAGTGATGCCTCCATTTGGTCAGAAGATGTAACAATTCACTAGTAGGCAGCAAAAAGCCCAGAAGGGGAACATGGACTCTGGTCTAAAGGAACAACTTTGGGAACATCAAAAGCTCGGCCAAAAAGCAAGGAGTACTAGTTAATGCCGAAGGAACTACCTCGGCTGGGAGAGGCATCTTGAAAAGAAGAGATGCCATCTTCCGAAGAAGGTAACCTCAGTAAAAACTTCAGTCATACTAACTGATGTTAGTGTTGTGCCCAAAAGCCAATCATGAGATGATTGTATTTTTGCACATTGAGTCATGATATTTTATTAAGGCATTAATCCAGCAATTATGTTTGTTGTTTTGTTCCTGCGTAACTTAACAAACATAATTGTAACCCTAGAATAATGATATTCTTAAAAGTCCCTAGTCTAGTATTATTGTGGAGCGGGTTGCAATAATACATAACGACTAGCATATGTGGAGACTAATATGAGATATGTAGTCTACATATGGGTACAAGTTGGAGAACTTGTGTACTGGACCGACCCACCATGAGAACACTACATGGATCATTATATGAGTGTCATAAGTGATTCTCATAGTGATCATGGTATATGTAGTCCTTCGACCTAAGATCATCAAGGTTCCCTACATGTGAGTCACATACTTTGATACTTTCCTTTGTTGCTCGTAACTGAGTGAACTTGAAGGAGGTCATTGGGTATGTCACATATCATGCGGAGGGATTTGTATGATCAAGATAGGATTTGTCCCTCCTATGTAACGGGAGTGATATCTTCGGGCCCCTTGATAGAGTGAGACTTAGAAAATGCATGGCCATGCTCGGATGAGTTGATATACGATATCAATGTCATCAGTTTAAGTTGGTCTACTTGGTAATCAAGAAACCAAAGATTGGGCTATACGAGAGTGACACATTCCATGTCTCGTGCTTAGTCTTGATATCTTGGACAAAGGGACAATGGCATATATCGGTGATGATCATAAAGGTATAGTCGAATCATCGACAATCTTGTCACTTGGGTAGCAATGATGTGTTGCTAGACACCGCTCATTGCTTATGATCATAAATGTGATTTATGATCATTGCCAACGTGGTAAGAGCCTATTGGGTCACACACATAGAGCTATTTGGATCATTAGAGTGCATGGGCTAATTATTTGGGTTATGGTTTCACAATTTTGGGTTTTGGTTTCAATTTCGTATTAATAATGGGCCCAAAAGTTGAGCCATTATTAAGCCCGAAATTAAATCCTAATTGGATTAGGGCTTTGAAACCCATTAGGCCTGGAAGTTGAGTCTCACTATAAATACAACTTTTAAGTGAGAAATTCGCAGGTCTCCTTGCCCTAGCCTCCCAAAAGGACAGTCGCACTCTTCTCTTGCAATTCCTTGGAGGACGCAAGCTAGCACTGCGAGCACAAGAGAAACGCATCTGCCGGGACGTGGTGGAAGCGTGGTGATCCCGAGAGGCTCGTGTGGATACCATAGAGAGCTTGAACACGTCAACTGTTCAGGTTTTGTGATTCGACTCTACAGTTGAGTGAGAGATCTCAACCGAAAATTAGGTATGAAAATTTTCGAACACCCGGTTTACCCAGTTTCACTTGGATCCTGGAGGGTTTCGGTTAAATTCCGGTGCGCTGTTTGGCTCCCGAAACCCAATAACTGAGACGACTATCACCTCCCACAAAGAGTTCCATGATACGCTTGCAAAAGCCCAAGCATCGAAGAAACAACTTTGGCTTTCCAAGGGGGGCATATGATAGCCGAAAGGCTATTACCCTTGGAGAACTCTCAAATCACCCTGATGAGAACCACCCTCAGGAAACACAAGTGACCAACCTCTGGGAAGAAGGGGCCCTCACCATCTTCGGAGAGGGCTTAGCACCAACCTCAAGGGACACTCACACCACCCTTGGAAAGGTGACACGACCAACTTCAGGGAAAGGTATCTTTCACTACCCTCAGATTTTACGAACCTACTGATTTCGGAAAAGTAACTCCCCATCCTCGGCAAAGGAGAATGTCTCCCAAAGGTGCCCCACTCTACCAAAGGACTTATCCTGATGGCCCTCGGCGGTGATATCTGGCCGAAGGGGGCCTTTTATTCCGAAGGAGACTCATACCCCAAAGGGGTCTCATGAAGATAAAAAAAAAATGGTTAAGGAGCCTTTGACAAAGAGACCTCGCACACACCCTTGGCCTCTATCCGGAACAGCCGACGACTAGCTGGAGATACCTATCTCCAAAGGTTTGGATCAAATCTAATTGAACACGTGTCATAATCTGAACAGGCTATGTCAAAGGGCCTCATTCCTCTGTCCTCTTATAAATACTTGGGAAGGACCTTGGTAAAGAGGAGGAGACTTTCTTTATTCCCGCACTCTTTGCTCTTTACTAATTTTACTCCTGCAAACACTAACTTGGGAATTGGAGGCTCCTCCCCTAAAAATACATTCTGGGGAGTCTCTAACCCCTGTTCTTCAAAGTCTTGTAGATACCTTCATATCAAAAGTCTCTTATTCAAGCACCTCCACACTGGAAGTCTCTCCCTCAGGCAAGAATATCATACAATGAGGATGCCGCTGGGCATCAATCAACCTTCGTCTGCCCATCAGACTCATGCGGAACCAATCAACATGATGGTCAGGGTGACCATGATACTAGCCCAATCCTCAGCTTCAGATTTATTTAGTTCATTAGTATTATTGTTTGACAAAATTTTATTGTAATTTATTATTTTTGAATTAATAATATTACATTTTGATTCTATACTTATTTTAATTATACCTTTTCACACTAGAATTATTTGTACATTTTGTCCATTCCATATATATAATATGTTACCACCTCACAAAAATAGGGGAATTACAAGTGTGGAATAATGGTAAAAAAACTATTATATTGTGTAATTCTCTTCATAGTGATTAAACTATGAGGGGTAAAATGTATAATGAACACCTCCTTAAAAGTGTTCTAGTTAGTAGCTTTCGGGGATCTACTATATCAATATCAAGGGTCCCCAATGCCCATTTAGTTGGCATATGCTCTCACTGTTCATCCACCTTCAGAAAGAAGAACTTATTTTGCCACCTTCGCCAACTATCCTTCGTCTTGAAGGTGAACGTATATTTCTTGCTCCCAGATCCCCGGGGAAGCAAGAAATAGAAGCCACCCTTCGGAATTGGGTGGAGTTTATAGTACTGCATGAAGAAGATGAACTGGGGCTCTATTTTGAAGACCCCACACATGCAAAGGAAGGCGTTGAAGTAAGAATATCAATTCGGGTGAAGTTGGTTCACGGCTATGCCATGGAATTGGCAAAAGTCACAAACCATCTTTGGAGGGGGATACGGAAGTTCAGCCTTCAGTTGAGCCCTGAAGACGGTAACCTCATATAAATAAGGAGCATAACTGGGGATACCAGGGCTAGGAAGCCTAGTGATAGCATGAGAAGGAAGAAAGAATTTGGCCGACAACTTTTGGACTTTCTCTGAAGTGGCACTGCTCGGATGAGAGTTAAGAGGAAGCTAACTCTCGGGGATGGGCTGAACTTCAGCTTATTGAGAAGACATGTTCGTCGAGAAGGCTCTAACCTCGGGGAGATGAAGGAGAAAATTTTGAGAAAAAAAATGGAAACTCGGAAAAAAACCCACCTAGTTCAGACCGAGGTATGAACTTTGGAAGACCGCCGTAGTTGTTGTCGGAAATCGCTCTGCCAGCACCATTGCCAAATAGAAGGTGAAAAAGGAGAGAAATTCAGAGAGCAAAGGCAATGAAAAATGAGAGGTACTCTAGAGGAGGAAGGGTTTATATAGACCGAATGAGGCAAATTAAGCATCGCCATAATGACCCTTCGCAAGCAAATGGACGTAAACAATGTAACAAACGGGACCATTCGCCAGTCACCTAGTGACACGTGTCAACTGACAGGAGAAACAAGGGCACGCTCCTGAATGCTGCCGAACCTATGCAAGTCTAGCCCGAAGTGACGCGCCTACCTAGTCAGAGGATATGACGATTCACTGGCATGCATGAGTCTTTCTCAAGGAGATGCGTCTATCTAGTCAGAGGATATGACAATTCACTGGCAGGCAATAAAAAACCCAGAAGGGGAATGTACACTTTGGGCCGGAAGAACAACTCTGGGAACACCATAAGCTTGCTCAAAGAATGAGCACCACCTAATGCAGAAGGCACTACCTCGGCTAGGAGGCGTCCTGAACCAAAGAAGGGCCCTCATCTGAAGAAGGTAACCTCGGTCAAAAATTCAGTTTATACTTGCTGAGAGAACTGTCACCTACCACAAGGAGTTCCACGAAACGCTTGCAAAAGCTCAAGTACCGAAGATACAACTTTCTCTTTCTGAGGGGGGCATGTGATAGCCAAAGGGCTATTTAACCCTTCTAGAATTCCCAAAGTGACCAGAGAAGCACCATCCTCAGCTCAAGAAACATGAGTGACCAACCTTGGGAAAGACGGAGCCCTTACCATCCTCAGGAATAACACCACCTTATAACCGAGGGGCCATGATCCCTGAGATCTCTAGATCACCAGGCCAAAAACCACCCTTGAGGAAGACCTAGCACCAACCTCGGTGAACGATAACCACCCTTGGTAGGTAACAGAACCTACCTCAGAAAATGTATATACTACCACAGTCAGAATAGCGCACTCACCAAATTCGAGAAAGTATATCCCCATCCTCGACAAAGGAGAGCGTCTTCCGAAAGTGCCCTACTCTGTTGAAGGGCCTCTTCTAATAGTCCTTGGTAGCTATATTAAGTCGAAGGGGGCCTGCTATTCCGAAGGAGCCTTATACCTCGAAGGGGTCTCATTCTTCGAAGGGGTTTTGCGGAGATACGACGAAAATGGTTAAGGAGCCTTTGACAGAGAGGACTCGCACACACCCCCGCCCTCTGGCCAGAACAACTTACCGCCAGCTGGAGATACCTATCTCCGAGGGTACAGATCAAATCTGATCGAACACGTGTCACGATCTGAACAGGCTGTGTCAAACGGCCTTCGCTCTCCACCCTCCTATAAATACTTAGGAAGGTCCATGGTAAGGAAGGACACAAAACTGCCGCTATTTTCCTCACTCTCTGCTCCCTACTACTACCACTCTCACAAACACTAACTTGGGCGTTGGAGTCTCCTCCCCCGGAAACACATTCCGGGGAGCTCCTAACGCTTGTTCTTCTGAGTGTTTCAGGCACCTTCATACCAAAAGTCTCTCCTTCAGGCCAGCATGTCATACGATGAGGATGCCATTGAGCATCAAAGACTCAGTAAAATTTGCAGCCCAAGTCACATAGGAAACCTAGGTACGAAAGACGTAAGAAAACCTAGTCAAACTAGAATTCCTACAACCTTTTAACACATGTTTAAGTTGTGCGGTGAATTCCCTTTATCCTAAGCGACCTGAATCACTTCCATGGCCTAAATAACATCCTGAATAATTTAAATAAATGATAAAATAAAATAAAATATGTTACAACACAAGATTGACCCTAAAATCACCAAAATAGTATTCTCGGGTGTACTTTGAGGGCTTCGTAGGGTTTTTTTCCTTGTGTCTTCAACTTCAAGCTTGAATATTTGAGTTCCATTGATTTGATACTCCCTTTTAAATATTGGAAAGGGGTCTTGAAATGTTAGAGCTCAAAGATCCAGCTTGTAGAAGAAAAATGGCCTTGAAACATTTCAAGGTGGCTTCAAAGGTGCATGTGTTGGCTCCGAGCTTTGAAATTGTGCACTTATGTGTGTAGAACTTATCCAAGCTGCCGTACTGGTTTCCCTTCCATAATATATGATCCAAAAATGCTAGAATAAGGATAAGATACATCCTTGGCACCATGGATATGAATTGCCAGAAATCAGACTATCTTTAGGCTTCATTTGAGCATGATGAAACAAAGACTTCGGGTTTGTCCTCCCTCCAAGTATGTTACCTTCTCTTGGCTTGGATAGCTAGTAAATAACTTAAGAAAGGAATGTGGACTTAAAATAGCTCCTTTTGAATGGCTATAGATCTGTTGAGCTTGAACTTGCACCATTAGGGATTGTATGTGCACTTTGAGCTCCTTAGTCTTCTTTTTTTGTCAATGGTCTACTAGTTATTTTCAATAGGTCTTTGACATGCTTGGCTGTGCCGTCCTTGATCTTATCACCACTCCTCATGTACCAAAATTTAAAAATAAGAAAAAAAGCCAAAAGTGCTTTGAGTATGGTATTGGTCATCCTAAACTGAGTAGGGCTGACAACCATACCACCAATATCATCACAAGTTATACGCTAACAAGTCCTTTCAAAGAAAAATGAATACCAGAAAGCAAACATAGGGGAGAAATTGAAGGGAGCAGAATAATGTGAAGGACTATTAAAATTTATTTTCCAATATTTGGCTGATGATACATACCACATAATGTAAAACAAAGGGGCACAAGAGACATTAACCGACACAAACTCTTCAAAAAACACTAACAACATTAAGTAGGGAAGAGGCGGCGACATGGGGAATAGTTAAACTAATTAAGCAAGTATTTCGTCGAGCGGCTTCGCCTCCAGCTTGGCCTTCTCCAGCTCCTGCATCTTCTGCTCGTTCTCCTTGGCCAGCTTCTTCAGCCTCGCGACCTCGAGGTCCTTGCTCATCTTCCTCCTGTACATCTCCGCGAACGTTATCGGCTCCTCCATTATCGACTTCTCCCCCTCCCTGATCTTCAGCGGGTACACGGTCGCATCAGGGGCCGGGTTCTGGAACGTCGCGATCGACAGCCTGCTGCAGTTGGAGTTCACCACTGCCTGGTGGTCCGCGTTCCTGAACCTACCGTTGCTGAGGAACTGCATGCGCACAAAGAGATTAGGTTGGGCGTACATATGCAGATGCATGGGGCAGAAAGGAAAACAAAAATTGTTGAATGTCGTGTGACTTGTGTCACAAGTGAAAGAACCGGCCGAACGGCTAATTTGTTGACTGAAACAAAGCTACGTCTCATTATCTACCGGTCCTAAGGGTTGGAATGTGTGGTGAGGGTAGAAGACCACGTGGGGTTCACCAAACCTAGCCCTTGGGTGACGACAAAATTTATTTCACTAACTTACGATACAAGTAACTGTACCTGCTACCTCTCATGTTCTCATTTGTTAACACTCATAAAACCATGATTTTTTTATTTAACGTGGATGTGATTTATTTATATAAATATAAATGTAGCAGCTTATACAAAATTTAACTACTCAGATTAAATTAGCATTATATAATTTCTCAATATAATAGCTATATTCGGAGTTTTGTAACAGTCATTTTGAATCACGACAATTTAAAATTTAATTTATTAAAATTAATTAGTTATATTTTCATATGTTTAAATATTTTAGTTCTTCGCTTAGTAGACATTAAATAATTTTTTGAATGGAGTTAATGGGCGAGGCACATCTGAGACGGTACAACTTAATTATGATGTATACCGTGCCTGGATTTTCTAGGTTGAAAAGTAAAAATTAACACTAAAATAGTCATGATGTGACTAATAATGGTTTATAAATTACCATGAAACTCATGAAACATGTTTGTTATAGGGGTGGAATACTAATGTGAGGGAGTTCCAAGTACAATGCCTAGTGTAGTGGATTGCCATCGACCCAACCCAAGCGATTTAGCTGGTGCATGCAATAAATTACTTGTTTTTTCTATCACTGTTCTACATATTAAATATAGTAATTAATTATGTAAAACTGTTTCAAAAGGAGACACTAACGTCTCCGAAACCCTTGGTCTTTGAACTGTGACGGAGTCGAACAGAGTTTGAGACATCTCATCCCTCTTTACTGCACAACCGTTTAGATTATGAATTTTAAAAAATTAAAAAGAGGCAATAATGCTGCATGTAAATTACTTACATGTCCATGATCTCCAAGGTTGACGACAAAGGCACCCTCAACCGGCTGGACGGTGATCCAGGTCTTACCGTTGTCTCGGGTTGCCTGAAGGCCGCCGACCTGGTCCTGGAGGAGAAGGGTGATGGTACCGGGATCGGTGTGTCGCTTTAGGCCGAGGGTCAGGTCAGGCTGTGGGCACTTAGGGTAGTAGTTCACCACCACCTTCTGGTCCATGTCCACACATGCCTTAGTCAGGGCTTCCTTCTCTAATCCCATTGCCTCCGACAAGACCTCCAGGAGCTTGCAGGCCAGTCCCATCAACTTCTCGCTGTATTCTTCCGTCGCGGCCTTCCACCCCTCTGGCTTGTCCGGCCACCGGGAGTAGTCACGGGTCTTGAGAGGGTAGGAGAAGTATGTCACTATTTCACGCCAGTCTTGTACTGCCTCACCCTAAACAAAATTAAAAAGGTTATTTATGACGGTAATTTACATAACATATAATTACTGGGTTTTTTCTTTGTTCGTTACGAAAATTAAAGGAAAAATTCCTTCAAGTTAAGTGACAATAGTCGATTCTCCTAAAACAAGTGTTTATCGTTTTTTTTTTACTGCTTTATCTTGTTTAAGAGTTAATCAATATATATTTGACAACAGAGAAGAGAAAAAAAAGAAATAATAGTTTTTAATACACCTGAACATGAAAATTAGGAGGATCTCGTTAAATTCCCTATGATTTTTTTTTATTTGCTTTTAGTTTTCTAATTAATTCTTCAATTCATGGTTGGTTAGGCTGAAAAGGTGGAACCGACGCTTTTAAAGCTAATTAATAGGCAGAAACAACTTTTGTATGATCAAATTAAAAGTTTGAAATTCTTTTTGAATATTTTTAGCCCTTTAAAAATTTCATGCACAAACAGCGGAAATGCATGTTTAGGAACCTTTTAAAATTATCCGAAAAAGTAAAAAACGAAAATTCTTGTTTGCTATGTTTCAGGTTTGCCAATAATATATACCTGAAGGTGGCTGGAGACGATGAAACCGCCCTTCTTGCCACCGGACATATCAAACCGGAGCTTCTCCTCCGGCGACATGGCGAAAAACTCTCTGGCCAAACGTGTCATCTCCGAGATAAGCTTGGCATCAACACCATGATCAAGAACCTGGAAAATCCCCCACTCTTCGCAGGCCTCAACAATCTTCTCGCATATCTCAGCCCTCCTACCATCAACCTCGTCGATCCCTTCCAATGATATCACCGGAATCTCATTGCTGAAGTGGTTGTACGCCACCCTGGGACGCTCATCCTCATCGCGGACGAAGCTAGAGTTGAGTGTCTTCTCCTCCGCGAGGCCAGTGAGGGTTGAAGGCGGTGCCATGTTTGACGGTACTATTGCCTTTTTGTGGTGGAAATGTAAGGTTTTAAACTTGAGGGACTAAATTGGATTAGGGGAAAGTTGGGTGAATTGCGGGTTGGGTGTAGGGCGTGCACTTATATATGGAATGGATGGGCGATGGGCGATGTGCGTTGGTGCGTGGAGGAAGCTCCAACTACCTCCCCGCCCGTGGCTCAGCTACCAAACCCTCGTCTAAATTTCTTGCTTCCAGACTTCCACACTTCTAATTGCGGAGCAATTTGGATTTCGTGGTCAACGTTTTGTTTTTCTAAAATTTTCAGCCTCATTTTTAAGTGAGAAAACAGTCCATATGCTCCCTTTATGTACGTTAAATTAGGTATTAGCCAACAACGGATGGAGCTATTTATCTGGAGCCAATTTGTTTCATAATAATAATAATAATAATAATAATAATAATGTACTATTCTGCATTATGTTCACCCCTTTTTTTTTTTTTTAATTTGGAACTGATTCAATGTCATTTAAAAATTAATACTATATAAACATAATAATCACTTAAGGAATATTTTTTAACAAATTGACTAAAATTTTATTGAAATTTTTAATTTACTCATTCTAAAATGAGAAATGTTAATAAAATAATATTTACTTGTCATAAAAGTTCTTTTTAAAGTATTTTTCTGACTTCTTAAACTATACATTTTCAATAATATGATAAATTTTATGAAAATGGTCGTTATATATATAAAAATAAACTATATTAACATACTAATACCTCTATCTCAAGTTTTTTTGCACATTTTCAATTTTTTAACCTAAGTTTGACTTAAATTTATTTATATTTATTATTTGCTAAAAATTTTCAAAAAAAAATTTAAAAACTATGAGTCTTGTAGTTTCTAAATATATCTGTTTAAAAAAAAATTATCAAAAGTTACTATAAATAAATTGATGTCAAATTTAAGTAAAAAATTTAAAAAGGTGAAAAGATTCGCAAGCGGCGAAGGGAGTATTACTTCTTCAAAACAAACTGGCTTACGTTGGAGTTAATGTGCATCAAGTTGTAACCAGTAACACGTTATTGATTATCTCAAAATCAAAAGTACTGTTTCATTTTGTTTGACGATCAGAATATAAATGTGGTGGCACTCGATACATGTTGAAACTTATTTCAAGCTTTTGGCTGTGTGCGTATGTGTTCAACAATTTGAGCGGTTTAAGTTTTGGTTCATGGGTCAAAATCTGGAGCTCAAACAACAAACATATTAATTTGCAAATAAATGACAATTTAGGAGATGTTAAACTGTCCTATCAAAATCCCTGTGCGCAGCTACCCCTAGCTCAGCTACCGAACTTTCCTTTAAGGTTCTTGCTTCCTGACCTCTTATATTAAACGTTGGTAATAAAAATACGTAATTATAGAATCATATGTTTGATGGTCAATTTTGTAAAACTTTCGTCTAGCCATTAATGGGTTTTCTCATTTTTATGTTTTAGAAGTACTACCAATACCTAACCTTGCTTAGATCTTCTAGTTATTGATATGTAATTATATGATATTAGGCACTCGTGAAACAATATTACATTTATGAAATAATATTAGATACTAACAGAGCTGAATTGAACATTATTACGCATTGACAAGGCTGATAATCAAATTATTTCATATATGTCCAATTTTTATTTTATGAATATCTAGTCTTACGTATCGTGAAAGTACACACACCAGGTGTACCATCTCGTTACTACTGCCTACACCTAGGGTGAAGATGAGTGCAAATTAGGACAATTTTCCTTTTAATTGATTGATTAAATGCATTTTTTTATTTAAGAGTGAAATGAAACAAAATCACTTATACGTACATATCAAACGATAAATGTGAAAAAAAATTTCCGCATGCAGAAGAAGAATTAATTCTTATTCATTATTCGACTATTGACATAACTGAACAGTCAAAAAATGATATTGTGCAGAATATCAAATAATAGTTAACATTTAAAACATTTATAAAATACAAGTATTGATATTCGAATAGTTTAGTGTGAAGCTCAGAGATTAGCTTGACGTCTAGATTTTTGCAATTAAAGACAAGGTTAGAGATCTCTAGGGATGTGTGGTTAGGAAAGACCTTTCGATACTTAAATCAGTAAAATGTGGTGATTGTAAGGAAGTGCTGGCAGTGATAGCAGAGTATCAAATGTATCTGTCTTCCTTAGTGGGATGCCTTGTTGTAAGCCCTGTGATGTTGCAGTCATGGAGAAAATTTCTCCCATGATATGATTGACTTTGTGATCGTGGGCTATCTAGCCATTGGCACACTCTGAGTGGGCTATCTTGCCATTGGGCTTTGGCCTAATTCTTTGGCTAATCTTGGCGAAGCTTCTAATCTACCTTTAGTGGGTTGTATTGCCTAATGATCTAAGGCCATTCAGGTGTCGAAAGGTTCCCCTAAAGTAGAAATGGAGGGAACAAAGGGTTTCCTATATTTCACTTTGATGATGGCTACCACGTGGTGGAAATTTACGAAAGAGAAATATCTTCTCCTAAGAGGGATTCTTCACTTAGAAGGATACCAGCTTCATTTTTTATACAACATTCTAGTTTCAAGCTCACTTTTTTGTTAACGGGCCAGTGTTTTCATGGCTCTGAGTCTTCTTGCCTTCATGCCTAAGCCCTCAATGTTTGTCTTCCAAATTTGCATGTATTCTTTGGTGTCTCTTCCTCAAGGTATGTACAAGGCCTTGTAAGCCCTCTTTTTGTTAGTTTTGGCAATTTTTTGCTCCTGGTGGACTAGTGCCTTACCTATTCGATCGCGGGTATCCCCCGACACTTATTGCAACATGATTGTTATTGCTATAGATGTTTGGTATCAAGAGAAAATTGTTGTCCCCTACTTTAAAGGGTGCTCCCACTAAGTTGTAATCTCCTGATCTCGGGGAAGATTATAGCCTGAGGCTTACACAGTCCTTGGATGCCATGTCCGAGCTTAAGGGGAAGTAGTTCTTCCCATCTTCCGTGGAGGCCTTCATTGTGAAGGAGGAAGAGAAGGTTGATTAGCCTAGAGAGGGTAGTTGACATCTATACAAATCAAATTAGGGTAGGCCTCTGCTTTCCCATCTACTCTTTTAGTGTCTCAGTTGTGCAACCATTTCTAGATTCCTCTGTCTAAGTTGTTGACATGGCCCCTCATGGGCCTACCTAGGAAGCCTATGAGAACTTGTGCTACACTAGTCGCAATTGGCTAATTGATTACGTACACACCAGTTAAAACCTTCATGCTTCTAGTTAATTAACCTACTATGCAATCATGCATGGGTAAATGCTTTGACTTGAATGATTAAATAAGTAATAAAAGCATAAAAAATTGCCATGGCATTTCATTAAAACCGAACATCAAAACTGTCAAAGCATACAAAGCATTTATGTGGTTATCTACGTATAATCAACCACACGTGAACCTCCAAGCAAAAACAAACTTTGCTCACACCCAAGAGCGACTCTAGAGTACACTACTCATACATGAACGTCAGAGCCAAACTAGTGTCTAAAACCTATACACTGAATAACTCTACTGAGATCCATAACTAACTTCCACCATGGAGTAAACTCCCAGTGGCAAGCTTCGAAAGTCCTCCTTTATGCTTCACTAGCCTTTGTTGGCCAAAAGACAACTATAGTTAGTACTATAATGCAACCAATCAAGCAAACCACAAACTAGAATCATAAATATTCAAATAAATTGTATACCTGCTTGTGAGCCTAGCTAAATAACCCTTAATGGTTGCCAGCCTTACAGAACATATCTGCACAACAAAGACTAAGGGAGTGAGAATCAATGATTCTCAATAAGAAATCCTTCAACGTACAAGAAAAATACTAAGGACACATATATATTATATATGAAATCTACCGCATGCATTTGCAGTCTGAGGGCTAACATATGTGCATATATTCAAGTATCTTAGGACCCCTCATCTTCCTAGTCCTCTCACGGGTGTCACTCTGTGCCTAGCAAGTTTTAGCCCCTAACTCATTTCTAGTAATCCTTAGTTAACCAATGCAGTAACTTTAATCTTCCCTTGACTATTGTGCAAGTGAACATGGTGGATGCACCTCGCTTGAGATCCAAGGAACTCACTAGGTGTACTAAGCCTCCACACAGTACCTAAAGTCCTTAGACTTGCCTAAGTTACTTCTGTACAAAGCTTTCACCTTAAAACCTTACCAAGAGTACACTAGGCTTTCACTTGTGCCCCAAGTAGCCTTGCTCAAGCTAGAAGTACGATAAACTTCACTCAAGGCATATACCTATCCACCATTACTTAGTTCACTCTAGTGGAGTGGCAATGACCATGGTTAGACTCATTCCTTAGGTTCTTTGGAACCCACCTTGGTGTGCTAGGGTTTTAACAATGGGACATCAAACCCAAAGGTCCAACAAGGCTCCAGATGGTAGTAAACCTTTTGCTTGACTAATGATGCTCTAATGTTGCCAAATATACCCTCACTTTGAAGAATTATAAAGAGAAACTAAGCCAATATGGGCTTACATAAGTCATGGAAATGATAGTACTTTCCCTTATCTTTGCATGGAATTTTGAATTGCTTCCAATCAGACACCTAAGCGAAAAGTTATTATGAAAATACTACAGCATATTAATGCTACTGAGTGTTGGTGCCTACACACCAGACCCGGCGCTGAGGTGCCAGAGACCACTATTGCTCAGATTCCAAATAGGGTCTCCAGTGTTGCAGTGCCACCTGGCACCTCAGCCCCAGACCCTTAAAAACATGCCCAAAACACCTTGGGAGGCCTCCAAAGGCTCCCAAAAAATTTGGGGAGGCCTTCCCACTCTACAAACCTACAAAAGACACTTTCTTGGTCACAATGCACAATTCATACCAAGCTTGCAACACATACAAACATGACACTATGCTTGGAAACCCAACTAGTCCACCATGTTCTATACCATCCATCAACTAACACCATTCACAAAACTAACTAAATTCTACCATAAGCAAGCTATGAATGGCATCAAATATTCATGAATCATAAATCCCTTAACTCAATCACACAAGAACTAGAAAGCGTCAAGTACCACAAGCGAAGAATTTTGAATTCCAAAGCCTTATCTAGGTTTCCTAGGTTCCTAGGCACAAACAATGTATATGGCACCAAATTAACACTAACCCAACAAGACCCAAGCTTAAATGATCTCAAGAAACATGAAATAAACAAGGATTAAAGCTTACTACATGCACACACCATGCCTAAGCAAGGAAAATGCCCCAAGAAGCTCCAAACCAAGAAAACAAGTCTAAAGCAAGCAACCGCCCACTTGGGTACCAAGAAAGCTCACCAATTTCACCAAGAAATCATGGATTAAGGAAGGATTTGGCAAGAAATTGAGAAGGAAATAGAGGGCTGCGAATTTATGCTAGAAATGGGGTGAATAGTGCCAGAATTGTGCCCCCAAATGTGTTTTGAACACAAACTTTACGCCCTTCCCCAAATAGTAACTAGGTAATTAAAAACGTTGGCAAACTTTGCTAACTTGGGCTTTGGGTTTTAAAAATATCATTTTTACTCGTGTGACTCGTCCCGACCTGTCGAGGTGCAAAATGACCGTTCTACCCCCTGGCAAAACTTAGTGCCACAAACCACTCGGAACTTACTAAGCCTTTGATAACTTACATGATCTTGCTAATTCACCCTGAAGTAAGGCATTTAAACTAAGGATTTATGAATTTAGTTAGCTCACTGAGCATTCTGCTATAAGGGTTAGAACATTTTCCCTACCTTGAAGAATTTGCTCTTCCAAATTTAATGTCCCCACCTTAAGACACTAACCTAGGATACGGTGTGAATGTATCCTGATCAAACCTACCAACTGATGTTGGTCACAACAAACCAGTTGCCACTGAACTAGTTGACTGATTCAACAAATGCCCTTACGACACTTGAGTCAGGCCATGTCTCGTACATGTACTATGGCCAATGCCACTCTTTGTGCCCACTTCCAACTATAGTCTGATAACTGTTCACTGTTATCCCTACCTTAGCTGCACTTTACTTTGTCAGAAACACCTTATTTCAACTCACTCCTGAAGACTATGGTATGCTACCTTACTATCCCCAGTCGATGGATGCTGCTGAAGGATTTCTAGCTACTTAACCTGTCATAATGAGTTCGGTGACTTCCACTCCTTAATGCCACACTTTGTGCTGAGTAATCTAGTGCAAGATAGCCTACCAAGCTTTTAAAAGCTTGTCCACTAACCTTACAGTAATGGGATTTTACTGAGATCTCAACACCAATAAACCTGCTTCACTCACTCTTCTATGCCAGAACCCATTAGTGTAAGCTAACTTAACAAGACAAACTTGTCGATTAACGCTCACACTGGAAAAGTTCCACTTCAGGTTTGGCACCCATGCTCATTCACTAAACCTCTTAGTGCGAGCTAGCTTAACAAGTACAAAACTTGTCTACTAACTCTCACACTGTTAGTTTCTTACTCTAGGTTTGATACCTGACAGCTCGTCACTAGACTAAGTCTGTCTCTAATGTACTATGGCCTCACCACATATGACAATAAGGCCTTAAGGCATACTCCGCTCCAACGTTTACTATACTTTAGGGCTTTTCCAAATGAATGAACCACCGAGATTTGAATGTCCCGGCTTGCCCTAGAGTACAAGTCTTCAAATGCTCCCCTTGGATGGCCACTATGCATCAGGCATATCGGTGCACTAGGTGGAGTACCTATACACTGCCCGAGAATCATGATCCTACTACCCTCGCTACCCTAGGGCCTCTTACACTCGCATGCCTACCAGGGGAAACTTCTCTGGCACGGGCGCCAACACCTCTAAGTAGCTAACTGTTCTTTGGCATCATTCGTGCATGCTTGTCTTAGGCCTCCCGACTGATGTGAACCTTTTTGGTATAATGACCAAGAAACCTGCCCAAGATGTTTTTCAAGCTCCACAAGATATCAAAAATACTAGATTTAAACCCCCACCCCTAACCAACCTGTGACTAGAAACAAGAAGTATATGAAACCCAAGAACACAAGTAACTTGTGCGCCAAGGAAGTCCTCACAAAAACAAATAGATTTTCTCTTCAAAGTAACAATATTATTTCATATCAAGGCTGTGTTTTACAACCAGAATGTGTACCTATTTATAGGCCAAAACTAGGGTGAAATACTCAGCAAAATTATTAGCCCAAGTCACATAGAAAACCTAGGTACAAAAGACTTAAGAAAACCTAATCAAACTAGGACTCTAATACCTAATTTGAACATGTTTAATGCGGGCAGTGAATTCCCTTTATCCTAAGTGACCTGAATCACTTCCATGGCCTAAATAACATCCTAAATAATGTAAATAAATAGAAAAATAAAATAAAATATGTTACAACACAATATTGGCCATAAAAACCCAAAAATAGTCTTCTCGGGTGCACTTTAAGGGCTCCATAGGGTTCTTACTTGTGTCTTCAACTTGCAACTTGAATAATTGAGTTCCATTGACTTGATACTACCTTTTAAGTGTTGAAAAGAGATCTTGAAACTTTATAGCTTAAAGATTCTGGTTGTGGAATGAAATTGGCCCATGAACACTTCAAGGTGGCTTTAAAGGTGCATGTGTTGGCTCCAAACTTTGAAATTGTGCACTTAGGTGTGTTGAACTTATCCAAGCTACTGTATTGGTTTCCCTTAGATAATATATGATCCAAAAATGCTGGAATGAGGATAAGATACGTCCTTGGCACCATGAATATGAATTGACACAAATCAGACTCTCTTTAGGCTTTATTTTTGCACGATGAAACAAAAGGTTTGGCATTTGTCCTCCTTCCAACTATGCTACTTTCTCTTGGATTGGATACCTAGGAAATAACTTAAAGAAATTCGTATGGACTTAAAATAGCTCCTTTTGAATTGTTATAGAACTGTTGAGTTTGAACCTGTACCATTAGGTCTTGTATGTGCACTTTGAGCTCCTTAGCCTTCCTTTCTTGTCAATGCTCCACTAGTTATCTTCAATGGGTCCTTGTCATCCTTGGTTGTACCTTCTTTGATCATATGAACTGCCCCCTCCTTAGAACTATTCATCCTCGAATCAATACCAACACTAGAAAGGTGAATTGAATCAATAATGATGAAATACTCAACATATATGCACTTACCTTTCACATAAGCACCAATAGCATGGAATGCTTGTGTATGGAGCTTTAATCTTGTGAAAAACCTAAACCAATATCCAAATGCAAAGATAATTTTGATACCTCTAGCTTCAAAAACTAAGTTAGAAGCTATTAGCACAACAAATATGAAAGTTTGCACAGTTTCCATCTTAACTCTAGGCATCACTTTCATTGCCTATGCCATCTCAAAAACATTACTCTCACAACTAGGAAAAGTGTTGGAAGAATTTAGCTCAAGGATGCTATATGCACTCAAGAAAAGTTTACCTAAACTCAAATAAATGTCAGGGTCATGAAAAGCACAAGTTATGCATGTCAAGAAAATAGTTCGCATAGGCCATTCAAACAAACAAGAATTAAACACAATGCGACCCAAACTAATAACAAAATAAGGATGCACGATTTCACAAAAATCCTAAGCATTTTAAATGAAACAAGATTGGAATAGATAGGATTAAGTAAAACCAATTTAGTGGCAAACTTATTTTTGCATGTATATGCACCACAATGCATGAAATTTTTGAATTTGCATGGAATGTGATACAAAATAGAGGACTCAACATATCTCCTCAAAAGGCTGAATTTAAAACTAGAATTTTCAGTCAAAATAAATACTTTCAAGTTTGGACATAAAGCAGAAAGATCAAGGCTCAAAAGTTTGTGTAATACATGTGTCATGACAAAAAAATGCTTGCTGGAAATTAAAGATTAACACACAAAAATGTGCTAAACATGAATGTGAATCAAAGATGTATGTAATGAATAGGTAACAACCAATTTATGCATGAAAAATTCCAAAGAAGTAGATTTAACTTGAGACAAAACAAAACAATGCGGGATCAATACAAAGTTAAAAACAAAAGTCACCGAAACGGATTGTTCCTTAGAGAAACTTGCGGAATTTAAAAGAGCATTTGACAAAACTAAAGAATTAGAAGACTTAAAACCATATTTTGTCAAAGTTTCATGCTTGCTTCCTTTTCTTAATCTAGTTTCATGAAAACCATTCTTCAAAACAATATAGCTAGCAAACACACATTGTTTGAGATTTTCATGCAAAATCACATCAGATCTAAGTGTAAGGAAGAAATACATTACAGTGGTAGGACTTAGTCTCCAAGTATTTTCCTGTGGTGTAGGAAGAACAAAATTTTCACCCTTGCATACAATGGCGTCAGGTGGAGTTGCATTAATTTCATCCCTTGAACCATAGGATAAGAAACAATATTAGGCAAAATTTTGCATATGAAATCACTTGGACTTACCTCAAATTGTTCCTTTTCAACCTCCTTCATTGGTTTGATGCATGGGACATGACTTGGAATATTGAGAACACCAACTTCTTTGATGGGCAGTAACTCACTTGATTCTTGTAGTTTATACCCACTTAAGTCCTGAAAAGAAGACAACACAACACTAGAACAAGACTCCACTATGTTAGATGAAAGTATGGCTTCTTTGTAGGTCTTTCTTTGTTCACTCAGCTTGGGGTCATTGCACTCTTGTCTTCTCTCAACTTCGCACTCAATTTGTTCTTTCGGGAATGTTAGTGTTCTGCCCAAAAACCAATCATAAGATGATTGTATTTTTGCACATTGAGTCGTGATATTGTATTAAGGCATTAATCCAGCAATTATGGTTTGTTGTTTTATTTCTGCGTAACATAACAAACATAATTGTAACCCTAGAATAATGATATTTTCAAATGTTCCTAGTCTAGTATTATTGTGGAGCGGGTTGCAATAATACATAACGACTAGCATATGTGGAGACTAATATGAGATATGTAGTCTGCATATGGGTACAAGTTGGAGAACTTGTGTACTGGACCGACCCACCATAAGAACACTACATGGATAGTTATATGAGTGTCATAAGTGATTCTCATAGTGATCATGGTATATGTAGTCCTTCGACCTAAGATCATCAAGGTTTCCTACATTTGACTCACATACTTTGATACTTTCTGTTGTTGCTCATAACTGAGTGAACTTGAAGGAGGTCATTGGGTATGTCACATATCATGCGGAAGGATTTGTATGATCAAGATGGGATTTGTCCCTCCTATGTAATGGGAGTGATATCGTCGGGCCCCTTAATAGAGTAAGACTTAGAAAAATGCATGGACATGCTCGGATGAGTTGATATATGATATCAATGTCATTAGTTTAAGTTGGTCTACTCGGTAATCAAGAAACCAAAGATTGGGCTACACGAGAGTGACAGATTCCAGATCTCATGCTTAGTCTTGATATCTTGGATAAAGGGAGAATGGCATATATCAGTGATGATCATAAAGGTTTAGTTGAATCATCGACAATCTTGTCACTTGGGTAGCAATGATGTGTTGCTAGACACCACTCATTACTTATGATTATAAATGTGATTTACGATCATTGCCAACGTGATAAGAGCCTATTGGGTCACATACGTAGAGCTATTTGGATCATTAGAGTACATGGGCTAATTATTTGGGTTATGGTTTCACTTTAATTTCATATTAATAATAGGCCCAAGAGTTGAGCCATTATTAAGCCTGAAATTAAAGCCTATTTGGATTAGGGGTTTGAAACCCATTAGGCCTGGAAGTTGAGTCTCACTGTAAATACAACTTTTAGTCAGAAATTCACAGGTCTCCTTGCCCTAGCCTTCCAAAAAGACAGCTGCATTCTTCTCTTGCAATTCCTTGGTGGACACAAGCTAGCACTGCGAGTGCAAGAGAAATGCATCTGCCGGGACGTGGTGGAAGCATGGTGATCCCAAGAGGCTCGTGTGGATACCATAGAGAGCTTGAACACGTCAAATGTTCAGGTTTTGTGATTTGACTCTACAGTTGAGTGAGAGATCTCAGCCAAAAATTAGGTATGAAAATTTTTGAACACCCGATTTACCCTGTTTCACTTGGATCCTGGAGGGTTTCAGTTAAATTTTGCTGTGCTTTTTGGCTTCCGAAACCCAACAGGGAACTCTCCACTTTTCTTCCCCTCATGTTCACTCTTCTCACTTAATCTCTTAGTTATTCTCTCGGCTTTCCCTTCATCACTCTTGCCCTTAACTTTCCCCTCTTTTTCTTTTCTCTTAACCTCACTTCGAAGCTTCTTTGTTCCTCCAAGACTTGTTACAGTGTGAGTGGTACAAGCATGATTGACTTTTCTTATTAAGGCTGAGACAAGTCTTCTTTTGTGGCCTCCACGTTTGGCTTGGGTACTTCTCTCACATCCTTGCTCCATGCTCTTTTCCATGTGGAAATTCCTCTTTGAGACATCTTAGATGCCTTGGACCTTTTGATGATCTTCTCAGCCTTAGTGGCATGATGAAGCAAATCCTCCATGTTGACATAAGGCACGAGATGACCCCTTGTGAGTCTGCCCAGGAAGCCTGTGGAAACTTGTCCTACACTGGTCGCAATTGGCTAATTGATTACGTGCGCACTAGTTAAAACCATCATGCTTCTAGTTATTTAGTCCTACCATGCAATCATGCATGAGTTTATGCTTTGAGTAATCAATAAAATAAAGAAGCAATACTTAAAACATTGCCTAGGCATATTTTGATAACAACAAAATTTAAAACTGTCAAAGTATTCAAAGCAATTAAGTGGAATTAACTACACATAATCAATTGTGAGCAACTATCTAAACAAGAGTAGACAATCCTCACACCCAAAAGTGACTCTAGAGTAAATTACTCAACATGACCATTACAGGCAAACTAGGGTATTAAAAATATACACTGAATGACTCTACTAAGATCCAAAACTAAACATCCACCTTAGGGAAAACTCCCAGTGGCAAGCTTTGCAAGCTCTCCCTTAAGCTTTACTAGCCTCTATAGGCCAAAAAGATGACTGTAGTTAGTACCATAACTTAACCAACAAGCAACCCAAAAACTGGAATCATAAAGATTCAAATAAACCTCATAAGCCTAGCTCAACAACCCTTTGTTAGTGTTGTGCCCAAAAGCCAATCATGAGATGATTGTATTTTTGCACATTGAGTCATGATATTTTATTAAGGCATTAATCCAGCAATTATGTTTGTTGTTTTGTTTCTGCGTAACTTAACAAACATAATTGTAACCCTAGAATAATGATATTCTTAAATGTCCTTGGTCTAGTATTATTGTGGAGCAGGTTGCAATAATACATAACGACTAGCATATGTGGAGACTAATATGAGATATGTAGTCTACATAAGGGTACAAGTTGGAGAACTTGTGTACTTGACCGACCCACCATGAGAACACTACATGGATCTTTATATGAGTGTCATAAGTGATTCTCATAGTGATCAGGGTATATGTAGTCCGTCCACCTAAGATCATCAAGGTTCCCTACATGTGAGTCACATACTTTGATACTTACCTTTGTTGCTCGTAACTGAGTGAACTTGAAGGAGGTCATTCGGTATGTCACATAGCATGCGGAGGGATTTGTATGATCAAGATGGGATTTGTCCCTCCTATGTAACGGGAGTGATATCTTCGGGCCCCTTGATAGAGTGAGACTTAGAAAATGCATGGCCATGCTCGGATAAGTTGATATACGATATCAATGTCATTAGTTTAAGTTGGTCTACTCGATAATCAAGAAACCAAAGATTGGGCTATACGAGAGTGACACATTCCATGTCTCGTGCTTAGTCTTGATATCTTGGACAAATGGACAATGACATATATCGGTGATGATCATAAAGGTTTAGTCGATTTACCAACATTCTTGTCACTTGGGTTGCAATGATGTGTTGCTAGACACCGCTCATTGCTTATGATCATAAATGTGATTTATGATATTGCCAACATGGCAAGAGCCTATTGGGTCGCACACATAGAGCTATTTGGATCATTAGAGTGCATAGGCTAATTATTTGGGTTATGGTTTCACTTTAATTTCGTATTAATAATGGGCCCAATAGTTGAGCCATTATTAAGCCCGAAATTAAATCCTAATTGGATTAGGGCTTTGAAACCCATTAGGCCTCGAAGTTGAGTCTCACTATAAATACAACTTCTAGTGAGAAATTTGCAGGTCTCCTTGCTCTACCCTCCCAAAAGGACAGCCACACTCTTCTCTTGCAATTCCTTGGAGGACGCAAGCTAGCACTGCGAGCGCAAGAGAAACGCATCTGTCGGGACGTGGTGGAAGCGTGGTGATCCCGAGAGGCTCGTGCGGATACCATAGAGAGCCTGAACACGTCAACTGTTCAAGTTTTGTCATTCAACTCTACAATTGAGTGAGAGATCTCAACTGAAAATTAGGTATGAAAATTTTTGAACACCCGGTTTACCCCGTTTCACTTGGATCCTAGAGGGTTTTGGTTAAATTCCGCTGCATTGTTTGGTTCCTGAAACCCAACACCCTTAATGGTTGCTGGCTCAATGAAGCCTAAAACTGCACAACAAAAAGTAAGGGAGTGAGAATCAAAGATTCTCAGTAAGGGGTCTTCAACCTACAAGAAAAATCCTGAGGACTCCACATATACAAGGATATGAAACCTGCGATGCGCGCTTACAGCCTGATGGTCTAATATATGCATATGCCTAGGTCCCTTGGGACAGCTCCTCATCCTAGTCCTCCTCATGGGGCGTCACTCTGTGTCTAGCGAGTTCTAGCCACTAACTCGCTCCTAGTAAGCCTTAGTTTACTGACTGATGCAATAATATAGCCTTCCCTTAGTTCTTGTGCAGGTGAACATGGTGGATGCTCTTTGCTTGCACTGTAAAAAATCAACTAGGTGTACTAGGCCTCCACATAGTGCCTCAAGTCCTTAGACTTGACTAGGCCACTTGTGTACTAAGCCTCGACCCATTTCACCTACCAAGGATGCACTAGGCTTTCACTTATGCCTGAAGGCATAGCTAGGCTAGGCAACAAGTGCACTAAGCCTTCATCCATGGTGTTCCCCTACCCACCATTACTTGGTTCATGTTGGGTTTTGGGAGATGAACAGCACAGCGGAATTTAACCGAAACCCTTCAGGATCCAAGTGAAACGGGGTAAACCAGGTGTTTGAAAATTTTCATACCTAATTTTCGGTTGAGATCACTCACTCAACTGTAGAGTCGAATCACAAACTTGAATAGTTGATGTGTTCAAGCTCTCTATGGTATCCACACGAGCCTTTCGGGATCACCACACTTCCACTGCGTCCCGGTAGATGCGTTTCTCTTGCGCTCACAGTGGTAGCTTGCGTCTTCCAAAGAATTGCAAGAGAAGAGTGCGGCTGCCCTTTTTGGAAGCCTAGGCCAAGGAGACCTGCGAATTTCTCACTAGAAGTTGTATTTATAGTGTGACTCAACTTCCAGGCCTAATGGGTTTTAAAGCCCTAATCCAATTATGCTTTAATTTTGGGCTTAATAATGGCTCAACTATTGGGCCCATTATTAATACAAAATTATTGCGAATCCAAAACCCAAATTATTAGCCCATGCAGTCTAATGATCCAAATAGCTCTATGTGTGCGACCCAATAGGCTCTTACCACATTGGCAATGATCATAAATCATATTTATGATCATAAGCAATGAGCGGTGTCTAGCAACACATCATTGCTACCCAAGTGATAAGATTGTCGATGATTCGACTAAACCTTTATGATCATCCCCGATATATGCCATTGTCACTTTGTCCAAGATATCAAGACTAGGCACGAGACATGGAATGTGTCACTCTCATATAGCCCAATCTTTGGTTTCTTGATTACCGAGTAGACCAACTTAAACTAATGACATTGATATCGTATATCATCTCATCCGAGCATGGCCATGCATTTTTCTAAGTCTTACTCTATCAAGGGGCCCGAAGATATCACTCCCGTTACATAGTTGGGACAAATCCCATCTTGATCATACAAATCCCTCCGCATGATATGTGATATATTCAATGACCTCCTTCAAGTTCACTCAGTTACGAGCAACAAAGGAAAGTATCAAAGTATGTGACTCACATGTAGGGAACCTTGATGATCTTAGGTCGAAGGACTACATACACCATGATCACTATGAAAATCACTTATGACACTCATATAATGATCCATGTAGTGTTCCCATGGTGGGCCGGTCCAGTACACAAGTTCTCCAACTTGTACCCATATGTAGACTACATATCTCATATTAGTCTCCACATATGCTAGTCGTTATGTATTTTTGCAACCCGCTCCACAATATTACTAGACCAGGGATGTTTAAGAATATCATTGTTCTAGGGTTACAATTATGTTTATTATGTTACACAGAAACAAAAACAACGAACATAATTGTTGGGTTAATGTCTTAATGAAATATCATGACTCAATATGCAAAAATACAATCATCTCATGATTGGCTTTTTGGGCACAACATTAACAGTTCATACTAATGGAGTGGCAATGATCATGGATGGACTCATTTACTATGTTCTTTGGAACCTACCTTAGTGTACAAAGGTTCTTGCATCAAAACCTTAAATGTGAAGGTCCAACTAGGCTTTTGATCTAAACCTTGCACCCAACTAATGGTGCTTTATTATGGCCTTACATGCATTCAAAACCTGCTTTCACTTTGAGTTGAAATAAATTTAAACCTAAGCCATTTTAAGTGTAGTAAAGGCACGGAGGTGATAGTACTCCATCTTAGCTTCACATGGAATAATGAATCACCTCAATTGAACACCCAAGTGAAAAGTTATAAACAAAACAAAACCGAGTGTCAATGTCGTCTGTCGACATTCTACCAATTTGTGAGGTATTGGTGATGCATTGTGGGAACTCGTATGGGACCTGCGAAATGCCTAGAAAACTTCCCATTTTGCTGGTATGAACTTTGGGCACTTCCGAAACATATCAAACATGTATGGATAGCCTTCCAACTTCACATACATGTAGTAGACATTGTGGAGACCACAACTAACCATCACAAGCCTTCCATGATGCGTTATTGTTAGTGTTATGCCCAAAAAGCCAATCATGAGATGATTGTATTTTTTGCACATTGAGTCATGGTATTTTATTAAGGCATTAATCCAGCAATTATGTTTGTTGTTTTGTTTCTGCATAATGTAATAAACATAATTGTAACCCTAGTATAATGATATTCTCAAACGTCCCTAGTCTAGTATTATTGTGGACTGGGTTGCAATAACACATAATGATTGACATATGTGGAGACTAATATGAGATATGTAGTCTATGTATGGGTACAAGTTGGAGAACTTATGTACCGGACCGACCCACCATGAGAACACTACATGGATCATTATATGAGTGTCATAAGTGATTCTCATAGTGATCATGGTATATCTAGTCCTTTGACCTAAGGTCATCAAGGTTCCATACATGTGAGTCACATACTTTAATACTTTCTTTTATTGCTCGTAAATGAGTGAATTTGAAGGAGGTCATTGGGTGTGTCACATATCATGCGGAGGGATTTGTATGATCAGGATGGGATTTGTCCCTCCTATATAATAAGAGTGATATGTTCAGGCCCCTTGATAGAGTAATACTTAGAGAAACGCATGGCCATGCTCGGATGAGTTGATATGCGATGTCAATGTCAGCAGTTTAAGTTGGTTTACTTGGTAATCAAGAAACCAAGGATTGGGCTATACGAGAGTGACACATTCCATGTCTCGTGCTTAGTCTTGATATCTTAGACAAAAGGACAACGGCATATATCGGTGATGACCATAAAAGTTTAATCGAATCACCGACAATCTTGTCACTTGGGTAGCAATGATGTGTTGCTAGACACCACTCATTACTTATGGTTATAAATGTGATTTATGATCATTGGCAACGTGGTAAGTGTCTATTGGGTCAGACACATAGAGCCATTTGGATCATTAGAATGCATGGGCTAATTATTTGTGTTATGGTTTCACAATATTTTCATATTAATAATGGGCCCAAGAGTTGAGCCATTATTAAGCCCGAAATTAAAGCCTAATTGGATTAGGGCTTTGAAACCAACTAGGCCTAGAAGTTAAGTCTCACTATAAATACAACTTTTAATGAGAAATTCGTAGCTTCGTGTCCTAGCCTCCCAAAAGGATAGCCGCACTCTTCTCTTGCAATTCCTTGGACCATGCAAGCTAGCACTATGAAAGCAAGAAAAATGCATCTGCCGGGACGTGGTTGAAGTGTGGTGATCCCGAGAGGCTCGTGTGGATACCATAGAGAGCTTCAACACATCAACTATTCAGGTTTTGTGATTCGACTCTACAATTGGGTGAGAAATATCAACCAAAAATTAGGTATGAAAATTTTCGAACACCCGGTTTACCCCGTTTCACTTGGATCCTGGAGGGTTTCGGTTAAATTTTACTGCGCTTGTTTGGCTCCCAAAAGCCAACAGTGGTATCATAGCTACTGGTGAAACCCTAAATCGAGATTGAATGTTGAATCTCATGATGTTATGTGTTTGGTCGCTTTCGGCCATGATTAATTAGATTGCTTCATGATGCTTGAAACTGGAACTCATAATGAACATATGAGAAATATGAAGAAATGAAACAAATTGGTTAATAAGATTAACCCAAAATTGATAGGTATGAGATACCTATATGGATTAGGATTCTTGCAATAGTTACAAAAACCCTAGCTTGGTTCGGATTCGGCCTGTTCAAGCATCGAAAGTAAGGTATTTTTTGGTAGCTCGAATGGAGGAGTCTCGGGTGCCTGCTTGCTCGAAATACAAGATCTTGGGCAAGACAATTGTAAGACAAGTTTTTGTGCCAGTGAGGCCCTGCCCCCCTCGTAAACCCCCGCAAGGGCGGTCCCCCTTGACCGGCCTGCGGGACCACCGTATGCAAAGTGCCACATAAAGAAAAATTGGTTAATCAACTCACGTTAATTGGCATGCATTTATTGAATGAGATTTGACATGTTATGTTGATTGGTGGTTGTAGCATGGTGCATGGTTATAGCCCTTGATTGGTTGTACTTGCCAATACGGCCTACAAGTCGTGCCTTCTCTTGTTACTTTCATTGTACATTCTCTTCTCACCTTACTCCCCTCGAATGTAACTCGAGGTTTCTATTATTGATGTAATGGTACATTATGGGATCATCCAAGGTGGTATGTCCAATGATCATCCAAGGTGCTATGTCGAAAAAGGTGACAACAAAAAGGGCAACCAAGAAATGAGGAGAAGGAGCTTATGAAGACCCTTTTCTTTTCTTAAGCTTTTATGATATTCCCATTGGCTTGAGAATATTGCATAGTTTGGGATATAACCATGTCACGTTTACTTTCCCGTAAGCATGAGATGCATGTTTTATATTTGTATGTGATGCATGTATAAGACAACTGGAGATAACAAATTGGTGAGATCAAAGAAAAAAAATTCCTTAAACAAATATTAAGTCATTAAATGTGATGCCTTCCAAATGTTGGCACTCGTCAAGACTTTGAGCAACATTGAGTGGGTTTTGCCAAAGCAAAGCACCTATGTTCATCTTAGTAAGGTGTGATGGGATAATAGTGATATCCAAATTGCTAACTTTGGGTCTGACTTAACTAAGTCATCCTAATAGGATTGGGGACTTAGAGGCATAGAGTTGGGCTTAAGTTCATGAGATGAGCTTGGACAAGTGTTGTTCACCCAACTATCCAAGAGTTGCATAAGATGCAATTGGCAAGGAGTTGCCTACCTAAATAACTGTAACTTGAGAGAAAAGCAAAAGCTGACTCAGGTTGTGGTCAAATTTGGATCTTGGCCCACTAGAATACCTTAACGCTAAGGTGTTCTGAAATAATATTGAGGGTTATTATTTCGAGTAAAATAGTAGGAGTATCGTTTAATAAAAGTCCTTATTAAATAAATTAAAATACATGGCTCTTACACTGCATATTTGCTGTTGTAGATAACCATGACACAAAACACATCGACACTTTCATTGCGCTCGATCCTTGAGAAGGAAAAATTGAATGAGACCAACTTTCTCATATGGTACCGAAACTTGAGGATAGCCCTCCTACAAGAGAGAAAGCCTTATGTCCTAGAGCAGCCCATTCCGAATGAGCATGCTGCCACTACTCCAAGAGCTGAAAGAGATGCTCACAAGAGGCATTCTAGTGATGCTTTGGATGTTGTATGCCTCATGCTTATTGCCATGGAATCTGAGCTTCAGAAGCAACATGAGAACATGGGGGCATTTGATATGATCGAACATCTCAAAATGCTTTTCCAAGAGCAAGCTAAGCATGAGAGGTTTGAGACCTCTAAGGCATTGTTTTAGTGCAAAATGTCTGAGGGAAGTCCCATGGGTCCTCATGTGCTCAAGATGATTGGGTACATTGAGAATCTTGAGAGTTTGGGATTTGCTCTTCAGAAAGAGTTGGCTGTTGATGTAGTCTTGCAATCATTGCCTAAAGGCTACAATCAGTTCATCATGAACTATAACATGAACGACCTTGACAAGTCCCTCCCTGAATTGCTCAACATGTTGAGAACTGCTGAGCAAAACCTTAAGAAGGCTAAGCCCATTTTGATGGTTCAAAAGGGCAAAGGAAAAGAAAAGGCCAACAAGAAGAAGGATAAAACTAATAGAAAGTCCAATGCTAATTCTTCTTCAGCTGCACTGAAACCAAAGGGTCGTGTGGCAAAGGAAGGGGAGTGCTTCCATTGTAAGCAACCTGGACACTAGAAGTGTAACTGCAAGCTCCATCTTGAAGAACTTGTTAAAGAAAAGGGAAGTAAGACTTCCACTTCAATTATTTTTGTTATAGAGGGTAACTTTCCTACTTCCTCATCTTGGGTATTGGATACTGGATGTGGATCTCACATTTGTGCAAATGTGCATGATCTAAGTAAAAGTAGAAGATTAGCCCGAGGTGAAGTGGACCTACGTGTTGGAAATGGAGCAAGTGTTGCTGCCTTAGCCTTAGGTGCTTATGTTCTCACTTTACCTTGTGGATTACTTTTAGAATTAGACAACTGCTACTTTGCGCCTACTATTAGTAGAAATTTGATTTCTGTTTCTTGTTTGGACAAGAAAGGTTTTTCATTTATAATAAAGGAAAAATGTTGTTCTATTTATTTGAATAAAATCTTTTATGGTAGTGCTCAACTTAGCAATGGGTTGTATGTTCTAGACCTCGAAAATCCAATCTATAATGTGAATACCAAGAAGGTCAGATTAAATGATTCGAACCTGACCTATCTCTAGCATTGTTGCTTGGGCCATATAAATGAGACCCGCATATCCAAGCTCCATAAGGATGGACTATTGGACTCATTTGATTTTGAATCATATAAGACATGTGAGTCATGTTTGATGGGCAGGATGACCAAAGCCCCATTCACAGGGCAAAGTGAAAGGGCTAATGACTTCCTAGGACTCGTACATAGTGATGTATGTGGCCCTATGTCTACACATGCTAGAGGAGGTTTTCATTACTTCATTACCTTTATTGATGACTTCAGCAGATATGGGTATCTGTGCCTTATGAGACACAAGTCAGAATCCTTTGAAAAGTTCAAAGAATTCAAGAATGAAGTAGAGAATCAACTCGGGAAGAGTACCAAAGTGTTTCGATCAAATCGAGGTGGAGAGTACTTGGATCTAGAATTCCTTGACTATCTAAAGGAGTGTGGTATAGTATCACAACTCACTCCACCTGGTACACCACAATGGAATGGTGTATCTGAAAGGAGAAATCAAACTTTGTTAGTCATGGTTTGCTCTATGATGACTCAAGCTAACCTTCGAATCTCCTTTTGGGGACATGCTGTAGAGACAACCACTTTTACACTAAACCGAGTTCCATCTAAATCGGTTCAAAAGACACCATATGAGATATAGAGTGGGAGGCATCCCAATTTGTCTTTTATGAAGATTTAGGGTTGTGACACTTATGTGAAATGTCAATCCTTTAATAAACAAGGGCCCAAATCTCAAAAATGCCTTTTTGTTGGGTATCCCAAACAAACAAAGGGTTACTATTTCTACAATCCTTCTGAGCAAAAAGGGTTTGTTGCTCGACTGGTGTCTTCTTAAAGAAAGAGTTTATCTCTAAAGGAACTAGTGGGAGGAAAGTAGAACTTGAAGAAATTCAAGAACAATAAGGAGACATTGAACTTGAAATGGAACTTGAACCGACACCACAAGATGTTGTGGTCCAAGAGTCTGTTCCTGTAGCATAGAGCCCACGTAGGTCTGGTAGGATTCGGCGTGAGCCTAAGAGATATGGATTTCCCATGACTCACACTAGTGATGTGATGCTCATGGATCAGGATGAGCCCACAACCTACCATGAAGCTATGTCGGGGCTTGACTCTGAGAGGTGGCTATGGCCATGAAATCCGACATGGAATCCATGTATGAAAACCAAGTATGGACTTTGATTGACCCACCTGAAGGGGTGAAACCCACAGGGTGCGAATTGGTTTTCAAGAAGAAAACTGACATGGATGGTAATGTGATTACCTTTAAAGGGCGACTGGTTGCAAAAGGTTTCAAGTAAATTCATGGTATTGACTATGACGAAACTTTTTCACCAGTTGCTATGCTTAAATCCATTCAAATTTTGTTCGATATTACTGCACACTATGATTCTAAGATATTGCAAATAAATGTCAAAACTGCATTCCTAAATGGAAAGCTACTTCAGGATGTGTACATTACACAACCTAAGGGTTTTGTCACTCCTGAGAATGCCAATAAAGTATGCAAGTTGCAAAGGTCTATTTATGAACTGAAGCAAGCTTCTCAAAGTGGGAATCTTCGTTTCGATGAAGCAATCAAAGAGTTTGGTTTTATCAAAAATGAAGATGAACCTTGTGTCTACAAGAAGGATAGTGGGAGTGCTATTTTCTTCCTAGTGTTGTATGTAAATGACATACAACTCATCGGGAATGACATTCCTGAGCTATAGTCTGTGAAGACTTAGCTAGGGAAATGTTTCTCTATGAAGAACTTGGGTGAAGCAGCCTATGTGTTAGGCATCAGGATCTATAGAGATAGATCTAGAAAGCTTCTTGGCCTAAGTCAAAGTACATACATTGACATGGTGCTAAAGAGGTTTAGCATGCAAGATTCCAAGAAAGGATTCTTGCCCATGTCACATGGTATAACCCTTTCTAGATCTCAGTGTCCTAGTACACCTGAGGAGAGAAAGCACATGAATAAGATTCCATATGCTTCAGCAATTGGATCTATCATGTATGCCATGATATGTACTTATCCCGATGTCTCATATGCCTTGAGCATGATGAGTAGGTACCAATCAAACCCCTGTGAAAGTCACTGGACAGCTGTTAAGAACATCCTTAAGTACTTACAAAGGGCTAAGGATGCATTCTTGATCTTTGGAGGTGAAGATGAGCTCCTTGTAAGGGGTTACACCAATGCAAGCTTCCAATCTGATAAGGATGATTTTGGATTGCAATCTAGTTATGTGTTTTGCATTGGTGGTGGTGTTGTGAGCTGGAAGAGTTCAAAGCAAGAGACAGTAGTTGACTCTACAATAGAATCTGAGTACATTGCTGCCTCTGATGCTGTGAAGGAGGCAGTTTGGATCAAGAAGTTCATCTATGAACTTAGAGTGGTTCCAAGCATTGCCGACCCGATAGAGCTCTATTGTGACAACAATGGAGCAATCACACATGCTAAGGAACCTCGATCTCACCAGTGATCCAAACACATACTCCGACGCTATCATCTCATCAGGGAGATCATCGAGAGGGGTGATGTAAGGATATGTAGGACATCGATAGATAGAAACATTGCTGATCCACTGACAAAGCCCCTTACACAGCAGAAGCATGATAGCCATTCTAGGTCCATCGGTATTAGATACATGGATGATTGGCTTTTAGTGCAAGTGGGAGATAGTTAGTGTTGCGCCCAAAAAGCCAATCATGAGATGATTATATTTTTTGCACATTGAGTCATGATAATTTATTAAGGCATTAATCAAGCAATTATGTTTGTTGTTTTGCTTCTGCGTAACGTAATAAAGATAATTGTAACCCTAGAATAATGATATTCTCAAACGTCCTTGGTCTAGTAATTTTCTGGACCGGGTTGCAAAAATGCATAACGATTAGCATATGTGGAGACAAATATAAGACATGTAGTCTACATATAGGTACAAGTTGGAGAACTTGTGTACTGGACTGACCCACTATGAGAACACTACATGGATCGTTATATGAGTGTCATAAGTGATTCTTATAGTGATCATGGTATATGTAGTCCTTTGACCTATGGTCATTAAGGTTCCTTACATGTGAGTCACATACTTTGATACTTTCCTTTGTTGCTCGTAAATGAGTGAACTTGAAGGAGGTCATTGGGTATGTCACATATCATGCGAAGGGATTTGTATGATGAAGATGGGATTCGTCCCTCCTATATAACAGAAGTGATATGTTCGGGCCCCTTGATAGAGTAAGACTTAGAAAAATGCATGGCCATGCTCGGATAAGTTGATATACGATATCAATGTCATCAGTTTAAGTTTGTTTACTCGGTAATCAAGAAACCAAGGATTGGGCTATACGAGAGTGACACATTCCATGTCTCGTGCTTAGTCTTGATATCTTGGACAAAGAGACTATGGCATATATCGGTGATGATCATAAAGGTTTAATCAAATCACCGACAATCTCACTGTTAGTGTTATGCCCAAAAAGCCAATCATGAGATGATTGTATTTTTGCACATTGAGTCATGATATTTTATTGAGGCATTAATCCAACAATTATGTTTGTTGTTTTGTTTCTGCATAAATTAACAAACATAATAGTAACCCTAAAATAATGATATTCTTAAACATCCCTAGTCTAGTATTATTGTGGAGCAGGTTGCAATAATACATAATGACTAGCATATGTGGAGACTAGTATGAGATATGTAGTCTACATATAGGTACAAGTTGGAGAACTTGTGTACTGGACTGACCCACCATGAGAACAGTACATGGATCGTTATATGAGTGTCAAAAGTGATTCTCATAGTGATCATGGTATATCTAGTCCTTCGACCTAAGATCATCAAGGTTCCCTACATGTGAGTGTCACACTTTGATACTTTCCTTTGTTGCTCGTAACTGAGTGAACTTGAAGGAGGTCATTCGGTATGTCGCATATCATGCGGAGGGATTTGTATGATCAAGATGGGATTTTTCCCTCTTATGTAACGGGAGTGATATCTTCGAGCCCCTTGATAGAGTGAGACTGAGAAAATGCATGGCCATGCTCGGATGAGTTGATATACGATATCAATGTCATCAGCTTAAGTTAGTTTACTCGGTAATCAAGAAACCAAAGATTGGGCTATACGAGAGTGACACATTCCATGTCTCGTGCTTAGTCTTGATATCTTGGACAAAGGGACAATGGCTTATATCAATGATGATCATAAAGATTTAGTCGAATCATCGACAATTTTGTCACTTGGGTAGCAATGATGTGTTGCTAGACACCGCTCATTGCTTATGATCATAAATGTGATTTATGACCATTGCCAACATGGCAAGAGCCTATTGGGTCGCACACATAGAGTTATTTGGATCATTAGAGTGCATGGGCTAATTATTTGGGTTATGGTTTCACTTTAATTTCGTATTAACAATGGGCCAAAGAGTTGAACCATGATTAAGCCCGAAATTAAATCCTAATTGGATTAGGGCTTTGAAACCCAATAGGCCTGGAAGTTGAGTCTCACTATAAATACAACTTTTAAGTGAGAAATTCACAGGTCTTCTTGCCTTAGCCCCCAAAAAGGACAGCCACACTCTTCTCTTGCAATTCCTTGGAGGACGTAAGCTAGCACTGCGAGCGCAAGAGAAACGCATCTGCCGGGACGTGGTGGAAGCGTGGTGATCCCAAGAGGCTCGTGTGGATACCATAGAGAGTCTGAACACGTTAACTGTTTAGGTTTTGTGATTCGACTCTACAGTTGAGTGAGAGATCTCAACCGAAAATTAGGTATGAAAATTTTCGAACACCCGGTTTACCCCGTTTCAATTGGATCTTGGAGGGTTTCGGTTAAATTCCGCTGCGCTGTTTGGCTCCCGAAACCCATCAGTCACTTGGGTAGCAATGATGTGTTGCTAGACACCGCTCATTTCGTATGATCGTAACTGTGATTTATGATCATTGCCAACGTGGTAAGAGGCTATTGGGTCACACACATAGAGCCATTTGGATCATTAGAGTGCATGGGCTAATTATTTAGGTTATGCTTTCACAATAATTTCATATTAATAATGGGCCCAAGAGTTGAGCCATTATTAAGCCTGAAATCAAAGCCTAATTGGATTAGGGCTTTGAAATCCATTAGGCCTAGAAGTTGAGTCTCACTATAAATAAAACTTTTGATGAGAAATTCGCGGCTTCTTGCCTTACCCTCCCAAAAGGACAGCTGCACTCTTCTCTTGTAATTCCTTGGAGGACACAAGCTAGCACTGCGAAAGCAAGAGAAATGCATCTACCAGGATGTGGTGGAAGCATGGTGATCTCGAGAGGCTCGTATGGATACCATAGAGAGCTTGAACAAGTCAACTGTTTAGGTTTTGTGATTTGACTCTATAGTTGTGTGAGAAATCTCAACCGGAGATTAGGTATGAAAATTTTTGAACACCCGGTTTACCCCATTTCACTTGGGTCCTAGGGGTTTTGGTTAAATTCCCTGCACTTGTTTAACTCCCAAAACCCAAGAGTTATAACATCATTCCAATCAAGCCAAACACACTAGTCTACCATGATCAAACTAGACCACTAACTAATGCTATTGCCAAAACTACTTGATTTCATCAAGCAAACTCTATCTAGTAGCATTAATCATGCTTGAAAACATAACTCCCTTACCTTAGTTTCAATCCACAAGCAATAAACAATAAACTCTTCCACCAAAAATTGAGTTCCTCAAAGTCTACCTAACTTCCAAGCAAACAAAGCCATAAAACACCAAATTACTAACTTCTAACAAATACCCAAGCTTCCAAACATCTAATAAACAAGAATTCACCAAGAACTCAAGTGTTACCTCACATAAAAAGAATGGGATACTGGAAAACTTGGTTCCAAGCTCCAAAAACTTGAAATCATGCTTGAAACAAGCCTTCTATAGCTTGTACATCCTTGGTGGCTTTAATTTCCATGAAAATCTCTTGGTTTTGAGCTTGAATTGATGGAGAATTGGTAGAAAGAAGGGTGAGCTTAGGTTTGGTAACCAATTGGTAGCCGGCCCCCTCCTTTACCAATTTATGAACTCTTTTAAAACCCCAAGCCACCAAACTATTTAAAACGCTACAAATAAGTCCCTTCATTTTGGTAACTTTAATTAAACTTGGTCAAATCTTGTTTATTTGAACTAAACTTGAGTTAAAAGTAGAAGTTAGGCTTTAAAACTCATTTTTAACTTTCGGGACTCAGCCCAACTCTTCAAAATGAGAAATTACCATTTTGCCCCTAAACCTCATGTGGTGCCCTAAATTCCTCGAAACTTAGTAAACTTTGCCCAACATAGCTATTCTTGCTATGTGACCTTGAAATATGGTTCCAAATTAGCCTTCCACTAGGAGAGCCATAACATTCTCCTTACCTTGGAGAATTTGGTCCTCCAAATTCAATCTCCTTACCTTAAGTCACTATACTAGGATACAGTGACAACATATCCCGATCAAACCTACCAAGGGATGTCAATCATACAATAATCCACTTGCTGACAAACTACTTGACCCATTCAGCTAATGCCTTCGGGGCACTTAAGTCAGGCCCTGTCTTGTATAGGTACTATGGCTAATGCCATTCCTTTGTGCTCACTCCCAATCATAGTCTAATTGTTGTTCACTATTCTCTCCACCTTAGTCTGACCTTACTCAGTCTGAAACACATTAATACACTATGGCTCTTAAAGACTATGGCATGGCCTCTCCATACCTTTAGCACATAGTGCTGCTAAAGCACAGCTAACTACTCCTAGCTATCCTAACAAATCCAGTGAATCACGAATCCTCCACTGCAACCTTTATGTTTAGTCCTATAGTGTACAATATCTTAACATGCTTTGAAAAGCTTGTCCACTACCCTTACACTATCAGGGTTTTACTAAAAGTTCAGCACCAACAGACTTCCTTCACTTACTCTTCTACGCCAAAACCCACTAGTGTAAGCTAACTTAGCAAGTTAAATTTGTCCATTAACACTCACACTAGGAAAAGTTCCACCCTAGGTTCAACACCCAATGCCAAATACCAAATCCCTTAGTGTAAGCTAGCTTAACAAGTATGTAACTTGTCAACTAAGTCTTACACATTTAATTCATTACTCTAGGATTACTACTTGACAACTCTTAACCTTCACTAGGTTAAGTGTGTCACTAGTGTTCCATAGCCTTACCATATATTCCACTAGCACCCTTAAGACATAATCCGCTCTAAGCTTCACTATACCCAAGGGCTCTTTCGAATGAGTGAACTACCGAGAATTGCAAGTCCCAGCCCACCTTAGAGTACGAGTCTTCAAATGCTCCCTTTGGATGGCCCTCATGCATCAGGAATACCAGTGCACTGGGTAGGATACCCATACACCACTCGAGCATCATTATCCTACTACTTTCGCTACTTTTGAGCCTCTTATGATGGGTTTCGGGAGCCAAACAGTGCAGTGAAATTTAACCGAAACCCTCCAGGATCCAAGTGAAACGGGGTAAACTGGGTGTTCAAAAATTTTCATACCTAATTTTCGGTTGAGATCTCTCACTCAACTGTAGAGTTGAATCACAAAACCTAAACAATTGACATGTTCAGCCTCTCTATGGTATCCACACGAGCCTCTCGGGATCACCACACTTCCACCACATCCTGGCAGATGCGTTTCTCTTGCACTTTCAGTGCTAGCTTGCGTCCTCCAAGGAATTGCAAAAGAAGAGTGTGGCTGTCCTTTTGGAGGCTAGGGCAAGGAGACCTGTGAATTTCTTACTAGAAGTTGTATTTATAGTGAGACTCAACTTCCAGGCCTAATAGGTTTCAAAGCCCTAATCCAATTAGGCTTTAATTTCGGGCTTAATAATGGCTCAACTATTGGGCCCATTATTAATACGAAATTATTGTGAAACCATAACCCAAATTATTAGCCCATGCACTCTAATGATCCAAATAGCTCTATGTGTGCGACCCAATAGGCTCTTACCACGTTGGCAATGATCATAAATCACATTTATGATCATAAGCAATGAGCGGTATCTAGCAGCACATCATTGCTACCCAAGTGACAAGATTGTCGATGATTCGACTAAACCTTTATGATCATCACTGATATATACCATTGTCCCTTTGTCCAAGATATCAAGACTAAGCACGAGACATGGAATGTGTCACTCTCATATAGCCCAATCTTTGGTTTCTTGATTGCCGAGTAGACCAACTTAAACTGATGACGTTGATATCGTATATCAACTCATCCGAGCATGGCCATGCATTTTTCTAAGTCTTACTCTATCAAGGGGCCCGAAGATATCACTCCCGTTACATAGGAGGAACAAATCCCATCTTGATCATATAAATCCCTCCGCATGATATGTGATATATCCAATGACCTCCTTCAAGTTCACTCAGTTACGAGCAACAAAGGAAAGTATCAAAGTATGTGACTCACATGTAGGGAACCTTGATGATCTTAGGTCGAGGCACTACATATACCATGATCACTATGAGAATCACTTATGACACTCATATAATGATCCATGTAGTGTTCTCATGGTGGGTCGGTCCAGTACACAAGTTCTCCAACTTGTACCCATATGTAGACTACATATCTCATATTAGTCTCCACATATGCTAGTCGTTATATTTTATTGGAACCCGCTCCACAATAATACTAGACTGGGGACGTTTAAGAATATCATTATTCTAGGGTTACAATTATGTTTGTTAAGTTACGCAAAAACAAAACAACAAACATAATTGCTGGATTAATGCCTTAATAAAATATCATGACTCAATGTGCAAAACTACAATCATCTCATGATTGGCTTTTGGGTACAACACTAACATCTTACACCTGCATGTCGATAAGAGAAAATCTCTTTGGCATGAGTGCCAAGACCTCCAAGCAGCTAGTAACCTTTGGACCTTATCTGTGCACCCTTAGCTTAGGCCACTTAGCACTCAGCAGCTTAACTATTAAGAGGCTACCCAAGTCAAAGGTCTTGATGCTTCAGCTACTCTACTCGGAGTACTCTAGGTGCCTGAAGCCTACAACTCAGTCTTTTCACTTTCCTGTACTCTAAGCACAATACCCTACACATGCCGACTTAGTTTCTCGAGTGCATCGTTGGGTTGGTAGTTGATTGGACACCTCAGCCCATTCACTAGGCTACAATGTGCCTCCCATTATTACATAACTCCTTGATCACTTAACTATGGTTACAAAGAACCATCTCTACCCTCAATATTCAACTACCATACCATACCTACACTGTGCCATCCTTGTGTCGAAGTGATAAATTTACTTAGCACACCTGCTAGAACTTAACCAATCACACAGATCACGAGCCCTTCCTTTTAAAGGCATTAGGGCCACGTGAAATGCTCTAACTTTGGGCTTTATGATGAATACTCATAAGTGTGTTACTATTAAGGGTTTAAATTATCATTATATACTTTGAGTATGATTAATTTCTATATTCTAAGCATTTTTCCATCAGGTTACTATTCATGTATTTTTACTATTCACACACTTTTTTTTAACTATTCATGGTTACTATTCAATACCAACTTCACTGTTCATACGCATATTTACTATACATACGCAGTTTACTGTTCATTAATATTAAAATATAAATATTAAATAATTATTTTTTTTATGTAGGTAAAAATCATCACTTGGTGGCCCTTCACGAGAAAAAATCATATCTGGAGCTGTAGGCATCGGAACTGAGTGATTCCAAATTCATCTGAAAGCCAACACATAGATCTTCAACTCTGCTTCATTCCGCAAGCTAGTTTGATCATTTTCATTGCCAAAATCTGATTATAGATGAGACCATTCGTTCTTTCATGTGCTGAAGAGCAGTTTCGGTAGAAAAATCATAACTTGAGCTACGGATGTCCGATTTGAATAAGCAAGCTATCAATTCGAAGCCAAATAGGGGATCTACAACTTTTATGCTTTGAGGAAGAGCTGATCTAATGTCTACAATGGTCGAAAAATTAAAAGAAGTTGCATCCTACCATTATTGATTTATATTTACCTACATTTTACCATTTTATGTTTACCATTTCACCCACCCCAAAACTTTATAAATAGGCACCTTGGGGGGAGGGTGAAGCATGCCATTTTTCTTAGGCTTCATTTATGTTCTTCTATCATTTTTAGATTTTCTCCTTTGTTCTTGTTTTTATTTTTCAATACCAAAGCTCTGTCCAAGTGTTTTCCTGTTCTTTTTCTTGTTCTTCTTTTGATCTTTCAATCCATGTTTATTTCATCTTTCTACATGTTGCTTACTTTTATTATGGCTAACTAATCTTCTTTTTGCTAAGGTGAAAGGGTGAAGCTTTTGGTATAAAGGTTATGATTGATTTGAATGGATCACAACGTTAACGGTATTTTCTTCCTTAATCTATTTAACTTCCCTCCTTGTTAAGTGGGAGTCTTGATTCATCATAGTCAATCATTGGCACAAAAGCTGCTTGATTCCCTCTATAGAACATGGCTCTGCCGGCTATATTGGAATCTTGAGTTATTGTAGACAAAGGTTGGCATGATGGATACTTGAACCCATTAGCAAGTGTTGGCGTTTTAAGATCAATGAAAGTTAATACTAACTAAATTCCCCGATTGGGACCTCCTTTATGTGTGGATCTCAATTGAGTGGTAAGATGGGCTAAAATTAATCATAACCGATATACTAAAAGTGGATCCCCTAACCTTAGCTATTTTATTTGAATTTGAATTTTTAATCAACACTTGTTCACACTTTGCACCAAATACTTTCTTTCTTAAAAAATCTGTAATTTGTATTTCTTAATTCACTTCCCTGTGGTTTGACACTCGGACTCCCGAGATTTTATTACTTGCGACAACCTACACTTGGGTTACAACTGCTAGAGTGCAGCAAGTTTTTGGCGCCGTTGCCGGGGAAGTAAAATTAGAGTACAAGTTTAATTTTTTTTCTTTTTGTTCTTTTTATTTTGTTTTATTTTTTTTTGTTCTTTATATGGCAGGCTGAGCCTCCTATCTTTTATTTTTTTGTTCATATTGCTTCCTTTTTATTTATTTTTCTTATTATTATTGTATGGAAGGCTGTGCCTCCTACCTAACTTGTTATTGATATTTGTTTTTCTTGTTGTTATTTTGTTATTGTATGAAAGCTTGGTCACGTACATCAAGTGGTAGACTGGTAAGAGAATCTTCATCTTCTTCAAACATGGCTGAACACATTAATGAACAAGAAGATAACCATTCTCTTCATAATGACCAAGATCGACCTAGGACACTTAGAAAACACATGAACCCCATAAGAAATAGCACACCATCATGTTTAATTTTTCCTGCTGATGCATGTAACTTCAATTTCAAGCCAAGTATTATTCAGCTTTTACCAACTTTTCATGGCTTTGATTCTGAAAATCCATACTTGCATTTGAGAGAATTTGAGGAAGTCTGTCACACATATAACAACCTAAACTGTAGCATGAACACCATCAGGCTTAAGCTTTTTCCTTTTTCTTTAAAAGATAAAGCTAAAACTTGGCTACAGAATCTTAGGTCAGGCTCTGTTAATTCATGGGATGAACTGCAACAACAATTTTTGAAAAAAAAATTTCCTGCCCATAGAACAAATTCTTTCAAAAGGCAAATCACCACTTTCACACAAAAATCAGGAGAAACTTTTTACCAATGTTGGGATAGATACAAGGATTTACTTAACACATGCCCACACCATGGTTTTGAAACTTGGAGATTAGTCTCACATTTTTATGAAGGTTTGACACCTAGGGAAAGACAAATGGTGGAAATGATGTGCAATGGAACATTTGAGGATAAAGATCCTGATGAGGCAATGAATTATCTAGACATGTTAGTAGAGAATGCACAGAATTGGGACACCGCTGGTACTTATGAGGCCCCAGGTAAGACTCAATCACTTGCATCTAGTGGAGGCATATACCATCTTAAGGAAGATAATGACCTTCAAACAAAATTCGCATCTCTAGCTAGAAAGGTTGAAGCTTTAGAAATGAAGAAAATTGGTCAATTAAAATCTGTTGAAGAAATTGTTTGTCACATTTGTGAGACCAATGACCATCCCACTAGCAATTGCCCAACCTTGCCCTCTTTCAAAGAATGTCTCCATGAACAAGTCAATGCATTGAACAACTTCAAGAAGCCAACCCAAAATCCATACTCGTAAACTTACAATCCTGGTTGGAGGAATCATCCAAATTTCAGTTGGAGAAATGATAATCATGCTCAACCGTCACAACCACCTTTGCACACCCAACAAAATTTTCAACAATCTCAAGGGTATGCACCATATGTTCCTCCTTTTAGGAAAAATTTTGAAGATACATTGCATTCATTCATTGAGAAGCAAGAGTCTATCAATGCTCAAACAAGTCAAACTATGATTGATTTGAAAGATATCAATGCTTAAACAAGTCAAACCATGATTGATTTGAAAGATACTCTTGTAAAATTTGCATCTGCACTCAACATTCAGGAGAAAAGAAAATTTCCTTCTCAACCACAAGAAAATACCAAAGGTCAAATCATGAATCAAGTAAAGTCAATCATTACACTCCGTAGCGGTAAGGTTGTTGAAAAATCCATTCTTGATCCTTGCAAAGAAGACGATGAGTCAACTTCTAAAAGTAAAGAAGGGGTTGCACCTTTGCCAAGCGAAGAACAAGTTGAATCTCTACCGGCACCTCTATTTCCTTAGGCGTTAACTGTTCCTAAGAAGGTGAGTCAAAATCCTGAAATTTTGGATATTTTCAAGCAGGTAAAGATCAATATCCCTTTGTTGGATGTGATCAAACAGGTACTTTCTTATGCCAAATTTTTGAAGAATTTGTGCACTGTTAAAAGAAAACTAAATGTGAAAAAGAAAGCTTTCTTGGCCGAACAGGTAAGTTTTGTTATTCAAAATAACAATCTCATGTTTTATTGGAGAACATAAAATTGAGGAAACATTACTTGATATTGGCTCATGTAAACTTACCTCCATATTCAGTTTACAAAAAACTAAATTTGGGTGAGTTAAAACCAACCGAGGTAACTCTTTTGCTTGCTGATAGATTAGTGAAAGTGCCCAGAGAAGTCGTTGAAGATGTGTTAGTCCAAGTTGATAAATTTATATATCCTGTGGATTTTATTGTTTTGGACACACCACTAGTGGAAATTAAGAATTTAATACCTGTTATTTTGGGACGTCCATTTTTAACAACTTCTAACGCTTTGATTAATTGCAGGAATGGACTGATGAAGTTGACATTTGAAAATATGACATTAAAGCTAAACGTTTTCAACTTGCTTAAGTAGCCACCTGAAAAAGAAGATGAAAATGAAGATGCCTGTATCATTAGTGAAATTGTAGAAAACTATATCCAAGAAGGGAGTATCTCTGATCCTCTTGAAAAGTGTTTAGTTAATTCATTAGAATCAAGAATGCAAATGGATTAAAATATTTCTAACATATGTGCATTACTTGATTCTTCACAGGTGGAAGGAAACACATATTGGAAACCAAAAATTGAGGAGTTGGAAAAATCTAAAGTTGAAGAGCAAGATGAAATACCCACACCAGAGTTAAAGCCATTACCCAAAGAACTGAAATATGCATTCCTTGGAGAAAATTCTTCTTATTCGGAGGTAATTTCATCTACTTTCACATTTGAGCAAGAAGGTAAGTTGATTGAGTTACTTAAGAGGCATAAAAGTGCAATTGGATGGACAATAAAGGACATAAAGGGCATTAATCCCTTAATTTGTTCACATAGAATAAATTTAGAGGATAATGCTAAATCTTGTCAACAACCTCAGAGAAGACTCAATCCACACATGAAAGAGGTAGTAAGATCTGAAGTTCTCAAATTACTTGATGTGGGAATTATTTACCCTATCTCTGACAGTAAATGGGTTAGTCCAACCCAAGTTGTTCCAAAGAAGTCTGGCATCACAGTGGTGATAAATGAAAAAGGTGAATCTTTACCAACTCGAATACCATCTAGTTGGAGAATGTGCATTGATTATAGGAAATTAAATCTTGCCACCAGAAAAGATCATTTTCCATTACCTTTCTTGGACCAAATTTTAGAAAGAGTAGCAGGACATCCTTTTTATTGCTTTCTTGATGGCTACTCAGGTTATTATCAAATTCCAATAGCTCTTGAGGACCAAGAAAAGACCACATTCACATGTCCCTTTGGAACCTTTGCATTTAGACGCATGCCTTTTGGACTTTGCAATGCCCCAGCAACATTTCAAAGATGTATGCTGAGTATTTTTAGTGACATGATTGAAAAATATCTTGAAGTTTTCATGGATGATTTAACCGTTTATGGAAATTCATTTGATAATTGTCTTGAAAACTTGGAAAAGGTTTTAAAAAGATGTGAAGAAAAAGGTTTGGTACTAAATTGGGAAAAATGTCATTACATGGTCACCTCTGGAATTGTTTTGGGTCATGTTGTATCTTCCAAAGGAATCGAAGTTGATAAAGCAAAGGTGGAACTCATTGCTCAGTTACCTTCACCCAAAACTGTTAGAGAAATTCGCTCATTTTTAGGACATGCAGGCTTTTATCAAAGGTTCATTAAAGGGTTTAGTGAAATATCTAGACCTCTTTGCAACCTCCTTGTGAAAGATGTTTCATTTGAATGGACTCAAGAATGCCAAAATTCTTTTGATAAGTTAATTGGCCTTCTAACATCCTCTCCAATCATGCAACCCCCAAACTGGTCCTTGCCTTTTGAGGTAATGTGTGATGCTAGTGATTATGCCGTTGGTGCTGTTTTAGGACAAAGAAAGGAAGGTAAGCCATATGTAATTTATTATGCAAGTAGAACTTTGAACAGTGCACAAATGAACTACACTACAACTGAGAAAGAACTACTTGCAGTAATATTTGCATTGGATAAATTTCGTTCTTATCTAATTGGTTCAAAAACCATTGTTTACACCGACCATTCTGTTGTCAGGTACCTAATGTCAAAGCAAGATGCTAAACCAAGGCTGATACGCTGGATCTTATTACTTCAAGAATTCAACATTGTGATTAAGGATAAGAAAGGCACCGAAAATGTTGTTGCTGACCATTTGTCAAGGCTGAAATAGATTCAACAATTGAGATCTGCACCCTAAATGATTTTTTTGGGAATTATTTACCCTATGTCACTACAGTACCATGGTTTGTTAATAAAATTTTTTGGTGACAGGACATAGTGGTGATAAGCTCAAAAGGTGAGTCTTTACCAGATAAGAAGAAATTTCTTGGATGATGTGAATTGATTATAGGAAATTAAATCTTGCCACTAGAAAAGATCATTTTCCATTAGATTTCTTGGACCAAATTTTAGAAAGAGTAGCAGGACATCCTTTTTATTGCTTTCTTGATGGCTACTCAGGTTATTATCAAATTCTAGTAGCTCTCGAGGACCAAGAAAAGACCACATTCACATGTCCTTTTGGAACCTTTGCATTTAGACGCATGCCTTTTGGACTTTGCAATGCCCCAGCAACATTTCAAAGATGTATGCTGAGTATTTTTAGTGATATGATTGAAAAATATCTTGAAGTTTTCATGGATGATTTAACCGTTTATGGAAATTCATTTGATAATTGTCTTGAAAACTTGGAAAAGGTTTTAAAAAGATGTGAAGAAAAAGGTTTGGTACTAAATTGGGAAAAATGTCATTACATGGTCACCTCTGGAATTGTTTTGGGTCATGTTGTATCTTCCAAAGGAATCGAAGTTGATAAAGCAAAGGTGGAACTCATTGCTCAGTTACCTTCACCCAAAACTGTTAGAGAAATTCGCTCATTTTTAGGACATGCAGGCTTTTATCGAAGGTTCATTAAAGGGTTTAGTGAAATATCTAGACCTCTTTACAACCTCCTTTATGAAAGATGTTTCATTTGAATGGACTCAAGAATGCCAAAATTCTTTTGATAAGTTAAGGGGTTCGGCCAGATCCTCTCGATATGCAACCCCCGCTATGGTCTCACTTGCCTTTTGAGATAATGTGTGATGCTAGTGATTATGCCATTAGTGTTGTTTTAGGACAAAGAAAGGAAGGTAAGCCATGTGTAATTTATTATCCAAGTAGAACTTTGAATAGCACACAAATGAACTACACTACAACCGAGAAAGAACTATTTGCAGTAATATTTGCATTGGATAAATTTCGTTCTTATCTAATTGGTTCAAAAGCCATTGTTTACACCAATCATTCTGCTGTCAGGTACCTAATGTCAAAGCAAGATGCTAAATCAAGGATGATACGCTGGAATTTATTACTTCAAGAATTTAACATTGTGATCAAGGATAAGAAGGGCACCAAAAATGTTGTCGCTGACCATTTATCAAGGCTGACAACAAATTTAACAATTGAGCCTACACCCATAAATGATTGTTTTCCTGATGAATTTTTATTCTCTATCACTACAGTACCTTGGTTTGCTAATATTGTCAATTTTTTGGTGACAGGACGAATTCCACCTTAATGGGGTGCTTAAGATAAGAAGAAATTTTTGCATAAGGTGAAAAACATTTACTGGGATGATGCTTATGTTTTCAAATATTGCCCTAATCAGATATTCAGGAGATGCATATCCAAAAATGAGGTAAAAAGTGTTATTCAATTTTTTCATTCAAAAGCATACGAAGGGCATTTTTCATCAAAGAAAATAGCTGCAAAGATTTTGCAGTCTGGATTTTACTAGCCCTCTTTGTTCAAAGACACACATGTATTATGCAAAGCCTGTGAAAATTGTCAAAAATTAGGATCAATTTAAAAAAGAAACATGATTCCTGTGACTCCTATCCTTGTGATTAAAATTTTTTACTGTTGGGGAATAGATTTCATGGGACCATTTCCACCATCATTTAGCTTTGTGTACATTTTAGTTGTAGTAGATTATGTTTCAAAATGGGTAGAGGCAATTCCGTGTCAAAATAATGGTCATAAAACTGTTATTAAATTTTTGAAGGAAAATATTTTGAGTCAATTTGGGATCCCTTGGGCCATAATAAGTGATGGGGGAACACATTTTTGTAACAGACCATTTGAATCCTTATTGAAGAAGTATGGTATCACACATAAGGTTGCCACCCCTCATCACCCACAAACAAGTGGGCAAGTAGAATTAGTAAATAGGGAGATAAAACAAATCCTTGAAAAAACAGTCGACCCAAATCGAAAGGATTGGTCTTTAAAACTAACTGATGCACTTTGGGCTTATCGCACTACTTTTAAAACATCACTTGGCATGTCTCCCTATAGGTTAGTTTATGGAAAACCTTGTCATTTGCCTATGGAACTTGAACATAAAGCTTATTGGGCTATTAAAGCTTTCAATTCAAATCTTAATGATGCTGGTGTTTTGCGCAAGTTGCAACTAAATGAGCTTGAAGAGTTGAGAAATGATGCATATGAGAATTTGAAAACATATAAAGCTAAAGCCAAAGCTTTTCATGACAAAACAATCTTAAGAAAAACACTTGAGGTTGGTCAAAAGGTTTTGCTTTATAATTCTCGACTTCATATATTTCCTGAAAAACTGAGATCTAGACAGAGTGGATCTTTTATAGTGAAACATGTTTATCCTTATGAGGCCATTGACATTGAAAATCCTAAAAATGGTAATGTGTTTAAAGTAAATGGACAAAGAGTTAAATCATTTTTTGAGAATCATGATTTTCAGGAAGAAGTAGTTTGTCTCAATGACCTACACAATGATCATGGTAAGTAAAAGTAAATATATTTTCTCTTCTTAGATAGTTTTCTTTTAAGTTTCATTTTCTTTATTTCTTTCTTACTTTGCTTTTTGTCTTTTTCCAGTTAAGTGGAGGATACGGTACTCCGTGGCTCTCAAGTTGGTTATTTCAGTTTTCCATAATAACTAATTTCTTTCTCTTTCCCTTCTTTCAATTTTTTCTAAAAAAAAATGGATTTTACTCTTTCTGCTTTGCAAAAATACTTTCCTTCTCTCCTAATGAATGTTCTTAAACAGATTTATCGAGCTAGATGTGAACGATTAAGAGTTTTGATACACAAAGGCATTCCTGAAGATGTGCATTGGTTAATTGTAGCTAAGGTCTGTTTGGCTGATGAAACCCTAGATACATTTGTGTCTCACATGCCTGGCTTAGGTAAAAGCTCTTATGCCAAAAAGTGAAGAGCTAAAAGGTTACGAATCTATCACAAATGTGGTCGATAGACTTGTGATACTAGATGTCGTTCTTTAGGAATGGTGTTCGATAATCAAGAAGATGAAATACAATTCATTAAGAATGGCCTGAGTAAGGATTCTTTGGATAATATCCGATTGACTCTTGAGACGCATTCTTGTTGATTAGTGCAACATAAACTTCTTGGTTTATGGAGTATTTTTTATAAAGAACGAGAGTGTTATAGTCTAGCAAATCTGACTTTAAAAGGCCCTATTTGCCAAATTGTAAGAAAACTAGATGGCAAGAAAATCCCCGATTCATAGAAAGCGTTGAAGCCATTACTGGAGGTAAAACTAGAGGAAGCTGTGAGCCATAGTCACAACTACTGTACATACACACCGTTATTGTTGAAAATTTTCCTTTTCTTTTGACAATAATCTACCTACTCCTGTAGGTGTAATCAAAGCATTATCCTTTTATCTTTATAAATGCGCATTCTTCTTTTGATTTTTTTTCACATGGTTAAGGATAGAAATGGAGGGAACCTCAACTCACAAATTCTGAAATATTTGTGTATTTTGTCAATCTTTTCCTAGAAAAGATGAAGAGTTCTTGAGGGCAGCCAACCATTTAGGTATAGTACTAGCTGAGTGAAAAATACATTTGGTTTATAGGGGAGGTAGCATCGAATTGATGGGAGGTATAGCAACAGCAGCATCTATAGGGGGTAGCCAAGTTTTTGGTATCATCCCTGCACCTTTAAAATTCATTTCTGGTGGCACGATTGGAGAAGGATTAATGGTTAAAAACTTGCAAGAGTGTTTGTTGCAAATGCTCTATAATTCTAATGTCTTTATTGCTCTACCAGGAGGGTTTGGCAGATTGGCGGAAATTTTTCAGATTGCTTCCATGGCCCAACTTAATTTGCACCAGAAACCCATTGGGCTGTTGAATGTTAACAAATTCTTTGCAGGTCTGTTATCTTTTATGGATCATGCTATGCAGGGGAAATTTATCTCAGACATGGCATAACGGATCCAAATATCTACATCAATTGCTGAAGAATTGATAAACAAAATGCAAGCTTTCATTCCTAAACCAAATCTAGCAGTGATTCAAATAGACTGGACACGACAGTCTTTCTCAATCAGTTCCATCCCATAAGTATCATTTACCCTGCTTGTCATTTTTATTTTTGTTAATAAGTGAGAAGCACTGTGGCTGAGAGCAATAAGACTTGTGAATCTTTTTATCTTGTCTTTTAGTTTTACTATCAGCATTTTCTTTATTTTGGTTTAAGTTATTTCAGGTTTTTCATTTTCAATAACTACCACTTTAGGTATTTTCTTCTTCACTATTCTTATCTATATTTTGACATTGGGGACAATGTCTTAATCTGGTTTTGGGGAGGGATAGTTGACACATTTTTTTTTCTTTTCTTCTTTTAGGGTAGTTTTTCTCATGCTGATATTAAAACCTTTGGAAAAAGCCCTTAGTTTAGGATGACTGAGTAAGGAGTAATTTTACTCTTGAGATGCATCCTATTAGGCATGCTAGTTATAACATTTTGGGTTAGCAAGGTTTCAACCCTATTTGGATGACATATCTCACAAGTAATCTATAGTTTCTAAAGAAAATATTAGATGAAACCTGAATATTAATTCCAAACATTCATTCCCATGCATATTTTATTAGTTTTGTTGTTATTTTTTTTATTTTTTTGTTTTTATGGTAGTGTTGATTATTGATTTTCATTTTTAATTTTATTTTTTTTCCATGTTCAAGTACATGTTTGCGTAATAGTTGTATGTAAGAACATTTAGCATGAATTTAGGTTGTTTGCTTGCATTTAGCAACCCAACCCATGAAAATATCAACATTGGATGTATGCTTTGTAAATTCAAAATGCTTGTTCATTTTTTAAACCAGTTAAAGTATGTTGCTTGTTACTTGAGGAAAATAAATAACCGGTAAGCATTTTTTAGCCCTTAGTGTTTATTAGGATGTGTGAATTTCTTTGTTGAGAGTGCTTACTTTGTATTTTGAGCTAGACGTTGCTTAGATGGGTGACCTTAAGGAGGCATACAACCTTACTTCTTGTTTGTAAATTTAAGGAAGAAGATGGCATTTTAGGACCAACCACTTACCAAAAGGCTAACCTGGTACATTATCCCTTAGTGAACCACTTTGAGCCTTATAGCCTTATTCTTTATTTGAACCCTATATGTTTAACCACTTCCACTTCATTTTGATCCTTTAATGTCCTTGAAACTAGTGATACTTTTGTGATTATGGGCTTAGAGAATTAAAATGAATGTGTTGCTTTTGGTAAAATAAAGAATAAATGTGAGGCATACTTCGGAATATGTTGGGTTATCTTGTGCTTAAATTGTGATAGTAGAAAAATTTGGGGTGAGTTAAGCTTGAATAATAAAAATTGAGTATGTATCATTGGATGGTTGAGTTTTAAACAAGTGTTGATTTTTTTTATAATAGAAAAAGGCAAAAGCAACACCATAAAAAAAAGCCCTTGCAAAATAAAGTTAAAAAATATAAATAAAAAAAATTCTTTTGTTTCATAATACTTGGCCTCTTTTTCTTTTATGGCAGTCTAAAAAAAAGTTGTTCTCTTTCCCTTTCAAATAAAATTATATATGCTCATACCCATGTGAATCCATAGTAAAGTAAAGATGAAAGACATCTTCTTTTATCTTTTTCAGACAGATAAACATATAATCATAGGGGACAATTTTGAAAAAAAAACAAACTTCAGCCTTAGTATTTATGCAAGTCAAATGAGGCCAGTTATTTTGGAACGGAGAGAGGTAAAAAAAAAAAAGTGTTAATTTCAATAAGTTTAAAACTCAACCATATTTGTTTTCTAAACTCCTGTGTTGATAAGGAATTTTGTTTTGGAGATGACTTAGAGACTAGGGTTGATTTCAGCGTTTAATGTTTTAGGTGCCCATATTTATTGTTCATTGTATTACTAGTTCTCTTAAACGTCACCATTAAAAAGTTTCTATCCGATTCTCACTTTCACCAAACCCAGCCTCATTACAACTTTGTATAAAGACCATTGTACTGAAATTCACATGCAGTCCCCTTTTGGGAATCTAATGAGGGTGAAGTTTGATTCCCTTGGAAGCTCCGGATTAAGAAACGTAAAGTAAGTTGTTCACAAATTCACCTTAAAATAAGTGCAAAAACTTAGGGAGTGATCGTCTACCTCTGGTGACAAGGACTTAACTTTTTCTCCTTTCATTAATTACTTGTAAGTTAAGTTTACAAGTGTTATATATTCATAGCATGATTTGTCATGAGTTGTTAGATTATGTGTTTTGTTTATTTTCTTAGGTTACACTTGCTAGGGACTAGCAAGAACCTGGTTGAGGGGTGTGATGAATACTCATAAGTGTATTGCTATTAAGGGTTTAAATCATCATTATACACTTTGAGTATGATTAATTTCAATATTCTGAGAATTTTTCTACCGGGTTACTATTCATGCATTTTTACTATTCATACACATTTTACTATTCAGCGACTTACTGTTCTTACGCGTATTTATTGTACATATGTGGTTTACTATTCATTAATATTAAATAATTTTTTTTATGCAGGTAAAGTAATCACTTGGCGTCCCTTCACGAGAAAAATCATATTTGGAGCTGTAGGCATCAGAATTGAGTGATTCCAAATTCATATGAAAGCCAACACATAGGGCTTCAAGTCTGCTTCATTTTGCAAGCTATGTTGACTGTTTTCATTGCCAAAAGGAGATTATTGATGAGACCATTAGTTCTTTTATGAGCTAAAGAGCAGTTTTGGTAGAAAAATCATAACTTGAGCTACGGATGTCCAATTTGAATGAACAAGCTACCAATTCGAAGCCAAAGAAATGGTCTACAAGTTCTATGCTTTGAGGAAGAGCTGATTCAATGTTTGTGATGGTCAAAAAATTAAAAGAAGCTGCAGCCCGCCTTTGTTGATTTGTATTTACCTACATTTTACTATTTTACTATTTCACCCACCCCAAAAACTCTATAAATAGGCACCTTGGGGGGTAGGATGAATCCATGCCATTTCTTAGGCCATTTCCATGTTCTTGTATCAAAGTTAGATGTTCTCTTTTGTTCTTCTTCCTGTTTTCAATACTAATGTTCTATCCAAATGTTTTCTCATTCTTCTTCTTGTTCTTCCTTTGATCTTTCAATTTGATGCCCTTCCGCATCTTGATCGTGAAACATGGTGAGCCTGGAGCAGAAACTTTCGGTCAGGGGATGCCTGGATGAGGGGCCTTACTGGGAGAGACTGCCTGAAACACTCAAAGAACGAGGGTTATGAGTGTTGGGTTTCGGGAGCCAAACAGCGCAGCGGAATTTAACCGAAACCCTCCAGGATCCAAGTGAAACTGGGTAAACCGGGTGTTTGAAAATTTTCATACCTAATTTTCGGTTGAGATCTCTCACTCAACTGTAGAGTCGAATCACAAAACCTGAACAGTTGACGTGTTCAAGCTCTCTATGGTATCCACACGAGCCTCTCGGGATCACCACGCTTCCACCACGTCCCGGCAGATGCGTTTCTCTTGCGCTCGCAGTGCTAGCTTGCGTCCTCCAAGGAATTGCAAGAGAAGAGTGCGACTGTCCTTTTAGGAGGCTAGGGCAAGGAGACCTATGAATTTCTCACTTAAAAGTTGTATTTATAGTGAGACTCAACTTCCAGGCCTAATGGGTTTCAAAGCCCTAATCCAATTAGGATTTAATTTCGGGCTTAATAATGGCTCAACTTTTGGGCCCATTATTAATACGAAATTAAAGTGAAACCATAACCCAAATAATTAGCCCATGCACTCTAATGATCCAAATAGCTCTATGTGTGCGACCCAATAGGCTCTTATCACGTTGGCAATGATCATAAATCACATTTATGATCATAAGCAATGAGCGGTGTCTAGCAACACATCATTGCTACCCAAGTGACAAGATTGTCGATGATTCGACTAAACCTTTATGATCATCACCGATATATGCCATTGTCCCTTTGTCCAAGATATCAAGACTAAGCACGAGACATGGAATGTGTCACTCTCGTATAGCCCAATCTTTGGTTTCTTGATTACCGAGTAGACTAACTTAAACTGATGACATTGATATCGCATATCAACTCATCCGAGCATGGCCATGCATTTTCTAAGTCTCACTCTATCAAGGGGCCCGAAGATATCGCTCCCGTTACATAGGAGGGACAAATCCCATCTTGATCATACAAATCCCTCCGCATGATATGTGACATACCCAATGACCTCCTTCAAGTTCACTCAGTTACGAGCAACAAAGGAAAGTATCAAAGTATGTGACTCACATGTAGGGAACCTTGATGATCTTAGGTCGAAGGACTACATATACCCTGATCACTATGGGAATCACTTATGACACTCATATAACGATCCATGTAGTGTTCTCATGGTGGGTCGGTCCAGTACACAAGTTCTCCAACTTGTACCCATATGTAGACTACATATCTCATATTAGTCTCCACATATGCTAGTCGTTATGTATTATTGCAACCCACTCCACAATAATACTAGACCAGGGACTTTTAAGAATATCATTATTCTAGGGTTACAATTATGTTTGTTAAGTTACGCAGGAACAATACAGCAAACATAATTGCTGGATTAATGCCTTAATAAAATATCATGACTCAATGTGCAAAAATACAATCATCTCATGATTGGCTTTTGGGCACAACACTAACAATGAGGTCCCCGGAATGTTTTTTACAGGGGAGGAGCCTCCTACGCCCAAGTCAGTTTTTGGGAAAGGGAGAATGAGTAAGGAGTGGAGAGACTTTTCCCCTTAGAGTCAGATCACCTTACCTGGGGTGATTCCCGAATATTTATGGGGAGGTGTATAGGAGAAGTCCGTTTGCCACAACCGGCGTAGATCGTGACATATGTTCGGTCGGATGTGGTCCATACCTTTGGGAGTGGGGGGGGCCTCTGCTGGCCATAGGCCGCCTAGTCAGGAGCCTAGGGCGGTGTGTCAAAGTGTGTCCGAGGGCAGTGTTTCAGGGTCGTACGACTACGGTGTGTCAGAGGCTCCTTAATTGTTTCTGCCGTACCCCTGAGCTCCCTTTAGTAGAATAGAGCTCTTCGGAACAGGAGGGCTTTCTTTCGAGATTATTTCAGTGATCCGGGAATCCCTTCACCAAGGGTGGTCTCGTTCGGCGACGTTCTTCCCTGTCGAAGGTGGTGAGTCTTTCCCTTCCGAAGCCGATTTGATCGCCTTATCCAGGATGGCGATGCACCGTACTCCCAAAGTTGGTACTGTCGCTTCCAGGGGTGATGATGGATTGCTGCGGTCGGATATTCAAGGGGCTAGGCCCCATTTTTTTGGAAGTCTGTGCTTGCGTTCCTTGTGGTTGATGCTCGACTTTCCAAGGGTGGTGCTTTGCTCGAGCTTACGGGTTTGAAGGGTGATAGCACTTCGCCTATCACAATCCATGCTCATTTCTGTTACTGTTGTGCCCAAAAGCCAATCATGAGATGATTGTATTTTTGCACATTGAGTCATGATATTTTATTAAGGCATTAATCCAGCAATTATGTTTGTTGTTTTGTTCCTGCGTAACTTAACAAACATAATTGTAACCCTAGAATAATGATATTCTTAAAAGTCCCTGGTCTAGTATTATTGTGGAGCGGGTTGTAATAATACATAACGACTAGCATATGTGGAGACTAATATGAGATATGTAGTCTACATATGGGTACAAGTTGGAGAACTTATGTACTGGACCGACCCACCATGAGAACACTACATGGATCGTTATATGAGTGTCATAAGTGATTCTCATAGTGATCAGGGTATATGTAGTCCTTCGACCTAAGATCATCAAGGTTCCCTACATGTGAGTCACATACTTTGATACTTTCCTTTGTTGCTCGTAACTGAGTGAACTTGAAGGAGGTCATTGGGTATGTCACATATCATGCGGAGGGATTTGTATGATCAAGATGGGATTTGTCCCTCCTATGTAACGGGAGTGATATCTTCGGGCCCCTTTGATAGAGTGAGACTTAGAAAATGCATGGCCATGCTCGGATGAGTTGATATACGATATCAATGTCATCAGTTTAAGTTAGTCTACTCGGTAATCAAGAAACCAAAGATTGGGCTATACGAGAGTGACACATTCCATGTCTCGTGCTTAGTCTTGATATCTTGGACAAAGGGACAATGGCATATATCGGTTATGATCATAAAGGTATAGTCGAATCATCGACAATCTTGTCACTTGGGTAGCAATGATGTGTTGCTAGACACCGCTCATTGCTTATGATCATAAATGTGATTTATGATCATTGCCAACGTGATAAGAGCCTATTGGGTCACACACATAGAGCTATTTGGATCATTAGTGTGCATGGGCTAATTATTTGGGTTATGGTTTCACTTTAATTTTGTATTAATAATGGGCCCAAGAGTTGAGCCATTATTAAGCCCGAAATTAAATCCTAATTGGATTAGGGCTTTGAAACCCATTAGGCCTAGAAGTTGAGTCTCACTATAAATACAACTTTCAAGTGAGAAATTCGTAGGTCTCCTTGCCCTAGCCTCCAAAAAGGACAGCCACACTATTCTCTTGCAATTCCTTGGAGGACGCAAGCTAGCACTGCGAGTGCAAGAGAAACGCATCCACCGGGACGCGGTGGAAGCGTGGTGATCCCGAGAGGCTCGTGTGGATACCATAGAGAGCTTGAACACGTCAACTGTTCAGGTTTTGTGATTCGACTCTACAGTTGAGTGAGAGATCTCAACCGAAAATTAGGTATGAAAATTTTCGAACACCCGGTTTACCCCATTTCACTTGGATCCTGGAGGGTTTCGGTTAAATTCCGCTGCGCTGTTTGGCTCCCGAAACCCAACAATTTCATCTTTCTGCATGTTATTTACTTTTATCATGACTAACTAATCTTCCTTTTACTAGGTGAATGGGTGAAGGTTTTGGTATAAAGGTTATGATTGATTTGAATGGATCACAATGTTAACGGTATTGTCTTCCTTAATCTATTTAACTTCCCTCATTGTTAAGTGAGAGTCTTGATTCATCATTGTCAATCATTGGCCCAAAAGCTACTTGATTCCTTCTATAAAACATGGCTCTATCGGCTATATTAGAATCTTGGGTTATTGTCAACAAAGGTTGGCATGATGGATAATTGAACCCATTAGAAAGCATTGGCGTTTGAAGATCAATGAAAGTTAATACTAACTAAATTTCCCAATTGGGACCTCCTTTATGTGTGGATACCAATTGAATTGTAAGATGGGCTAATATTAATCATAATCGATATACTAAAAGTGAATCCCCTAACCCTAGCTATTTTAATTGAATTTGAATTTTAACTTACACCTGTTCACACCTTGCACCAAAACTTTCTTTATTAAAAATTTATAATTTGCATTTCTTAATTCACTTCCTTATGGTTTGACACTTGGACTCCTGAGATTTTATTACTTGTGACAACCTACACTTAGGTTATAACTGCTAAAATGCAGCACTTTAACTAGCTCAACCAATAACCTCATCAGCTAGGGTTTAAACTGTTAACTTCTCTCTAGTTTGGTAGTCACGACAACTACCAAAAGTGGCAAAACATATGCTTGAGCACAATTGTACCTAGACTATACTTGGCACTTTGATTGTTGAGTATAACAGTCTACTAGGTGGGAGGTTACTCCACCTTGTGACTACTTGTGAGTCACCTCTTGACTAGACATAGTGAACCTTTTCTCCTTCTCATGGGCACTCCTCGGACACTACCGCATAGGGTTAAGACAAAGTATCCTCTTTCTGGCATCACTTGGTTATCCTAATCTGATACTCTAATGTCCCACTAGCTTACTGGCACTAATATAAACAGCAATCGATCACCATAGTGTCCTTGGTTCCACTCAGGACTTAGCCCCTCACCTACTCAGCTAGTTTCACTAGTCGAGTCTCTCTTCTTCCATGAATCAACTTATTAGCCCTTGACTCCACTTAACCATCGGGTGATGAGCTCAAGTCATTCATTATCCCCTGGTCCATGGTAGTCCTTCCTATTGTTTAAGGCCTCTTATTGTCTTCAGGTAGTCAAGCCAAACCCTAGTAATGGTTTTACTCTTACTGGCTCAACCCTAGGGTATATAGCTAACGAATGAACAAACCTATCCATCCATTTACCCCTGGATGAATTCCTTGCTCCTTTCTTCTTTACATGGTCACCTCCTACATTTACTGGTTAAAAACAAAATAAAAACTTACCTACTTACCTTTGTGGCATCAAATTGAACTAATCCTTTAGTTGATGACTCTAAGGAACTTATCCATTCAACTCGTCATTCACTAACAACTAGGCTACTAAACAAACTCATGCAAGAAGATAACTTATCAAACCCTAGAACCTTTTCCAATCTAAGGCATTTAAGCCTCCACTTATGTGGTTTCACGCACTAGCAAGTGGGTCCTAGAGCATTGGGTATTAACCCAATACTTGGTACATCTGTAGGTCTTAATGCACTTGGGTTAGCCCTTAACCCTGTTTGAAACTACTACCCAACATGCAAAATAAAACTATGCCAGTAAACTGATGCCAGAACTCCAACAAAGTAACTAGACTACTAGTGAAAGGTTAAAAACTTACCTCACACTAGTTATGCACTGCCCATGAGTTCACTATGGCTACCCTTCACATCTGGCTAGTGGCTGCCAACTTTAACCACTTGACTAGCCAAGCAACCTTAAACTATTGTTCTAGTGCACTAGGTTCACTCTTTGTGGCAAGAACCATTGAAGATAAACTTCCTAATCTAGTCTTTACTTAATCGAGCCAAAACATGAAATTAGTTTGATGACCACCCGGACTGCTGGCAACATTTCTTAGGTGTAAGCTAAGAGTGATGCACTTTGTACACCTTTAGGCCTTGCTCTTCACCTCATAATCCACTCTTATCCCTCAGTCTCAAATTGACTTTTGCACTATAGGTATGTTACTCTTGCTCCTACTAAGTCGGATGAGCCAACCTCCACCTCGTAGTTTGATGTCTTCAACTCATCTAACTCTCTTCCGAGAGCTACTACATCCTGCACAACTTATTGGTTCTCACCTCAAGAATTATCAAGCACCCATATATACTAGCTCAATCCCATGGGTAACTTATCCTCAAACTCATACTCTTGATTGAAAAGTATGAGAATGCTACCCTTTATTACTTTGTAGCCCACATGACCAAGTGCTCACCACTTTGGTCAGTGCACGCTCAGGTCTCTTCAATGTAGCTTAACCCCTTCAAGTTGGTGGGTTCAAGTTTTGGAAACCTCTAGAGTAATCCACCTAGCTCAATGGTACTCCCCACCTTGGGAGATTCCATATTCTTCTACATAGCCTAACTCATGAATGACGTCCAAAACAACTTCCTAGGATGGTGGTCAAATCCTCACTACTTGCATCAAGGTGTTGCCTTACTTTAGAGCAAGCCAAACCAACTGGCCCAACGTTGCCACACCACTTTGCTAGGATCCATTCCTGTACCATAGCATTTAAGAGCAAACCTGACCTAGTTTCACCATCACAACCTATAGCTGAAGCCAGATGACAACTCACAAATGTTGGTTAGTACTAACTACCTTAGCACAAGGACAAACCAATAGATCTTAGTAACTAGCCTCAAATGACCACGACCGAGCTCTAATACCAAAAACTAACACGACCCCTCATGGACTTGCCCAAGAAGCCTATGGAACATGTCCCATGCTAGTTGCAATTGGCTAATTGATTACATGCACACTAGTTAAAACCTTTATGCTTTTAGTTATTTAGTCCTACTATGCAATCGTGCATGAGTTTTTGCTTTGACTAATCAATAAAATAAAGAAACAACACTTAAAACATTGCCTAGGCATATTTTGATAAAAAAAAAAATCAAAACTATCAAAGCATTCAAAGCAATTAAGTGGAATTAACTACACATAATCAATTGTGTTCAAGCATCAAAACAAGAGTAGACTGTGCTCACACCCAAAAGTGACTCTAGAGTAATTACTCAACATGACCATTGGAGGCAAACTAGTGTATTAAAACTATACACTGAATGACTGTACTGAGATCTAGAACTAAGCTTCCACCTTAGAGCAAACTCCCAGTGGCAAGCTTAACAAGCCCTTCATTGTGCTTTACTAGCTTTTATAGGCCAAAACGATCACTGTAGTTGGTACCATAACTCGACCAACAAGCAACCCAAAAAATAGAATCATAAAGATTCAAATAAACCAAATACTTCCTCATAAGCCTAGCTCGACAACCCTTAACGGTTGCTGGCTCAATGAGCCGAAAACTGCACAAACAAAAAGTAAGGGATTGAGAATCAAAGATTCTCAGTAAAGGGTCTTCAACCTACAAGAAAAATCCTAAGGACTCCACATACTCACGGATATGAAACCTGCTATGCGCACTTGTAGCCTGAAGGTCTAATATATGCATAAACCTAGGTCCCTTGGGACCTTTCCTCATCCTAGTCTTTCTCACGGGGCATCACTCTGTGCCTCACGCGTTTTGGCCATTAACTCGCTCCAAGTAAGCCTTAGCTTACTGACTAATGCAATAATATAGCCTTCCCAAAATTGTTGTGTAGGTGAACATGGTGGATCCTCCTGGCTTGCGCTGTAAGAAATCCACTAGGTGTACTAGGCCTCCATATAGTGTCTCAAGTCCTTAGACTTGACTAGGTTACTTGTGTACTAAGCCTCCACCTATTTAACCTACCAAGGATGCACTAGGCTTTCACTTATGCCTCAAGGCATAGCTTGGCTAGGCAACAAGTGCACTAAGCCTTCATCCATGGTGCTCCCCCATCCACCATTACTTGGTTCACACTAGTGGAGTGGCAATGATCATGGATGGACTCATGTACCAGGTTCTTTGGAACCTACCTTAGTGTACAAAGGTTCTTGCATCAGAACCTTAATTATGAAGGCCCAACTAGGCTTTTGATGGCGCTAGACCTTGCACCCAACTAATGGTGCTTTATTGTGGCCAAACATGCATTCAAAGCTGCTTTTGCTTTGAGTTCAAATAAATTTAAAACTGAGCTATTTTAAGTGTAGTGAAGGCATGGAGGTAATAGTACTCCCTCTTAGCTTCATGTGGAATCTTGAATCACCTTAATCGGACACTCGAGTGAAAAGTTATGAACAAAACAAAACTAGGTGTCAATGCTGTCTTGGTGACGCGTCTTGAATTTCTGAGGCATTGGTGACGCGTTGTGGGAACTCATATGGATTGTCAACGTGTTTCCAAACATTTGAAAAGCCCAAAAAACTTCCTATTTTTCTGCTATGAACTTTGGGCACTCCCCAAACGTATCAAACATGTATGGGTAGCCTTCAAACTTCACATACATGTAGTAGACATTGCAGAGACCACAACTAACCATCACAAGCCTTCCTATGATGCATTATAACATCATTCCAATCAAGCAAACACACTAGTCCACCATGATCAAACTAGACCACTAGCTAATGCTATTGCCAAAACTACTTGATCTAATGAAGCAAACTCTATCCAATAGCATTAATAAAGCTTGAAAACATAACTCCCTGACCTTAGTTGCAATTCACAAGTAAGAATCAATCAACTCTTCCACAAAAAACCAAGTTCCTCAAAGTCTACCTAAGTTCCAAGAAACAAAGCCATAAAACGCCAAATTACTAACTTATAACCAAAACCCAAGCTGCCAAACATCTAATAAACAAGAATTTACCAAGAACTCAAGTGTTACCTCGCATAAAAAATAGGGGATAGTGGAAAACTCGGTTCCAAGATCCAAAAACTTGAAATCATGCTTGAAACAAGCCTTTTATAGCTTGTATATCCTTGGTGGCTTCAATTTCCATGAAAATCTCTTGGTTTTGAGCTTGAATTGATGGAGAATTGGTAGAGAGAAGGGTGAGCTCGGGTTTAGGAAGAAAATTGTAGCCTCCCCCCTCATTTACCAATTTATAAACTCTTTTAAAATCTTAAGCCACCAAACTATTTAAAAAGTTACAAATAAGTCCCTTCCTTTTGGAAACTTTAATCAAACTTGGTCAAATCTTGTTTATTTGAACTAAACTTGAGTTAAAAGTAGAAGTTAGGTTTTAAAACTCATTTTTAACTCTCGGGACTCAGCCCAACTGTTCAAAATGAAAATTTACCATTTTGCCGCCAAACCTCTTTTGGTGCCTTAAATTCCTCAAAACTTAGTAAACTTTGCCCAACATACCTATTCTTGCTATGTGAACTTGAAATAAGGTTCCAAGTTAGCTTTCCACTAGGAGAGCCATAACAAGGCACCATCTCCACTTTGTTGGCAATCTCAGGATTAAGACCATTGATGAATCTAGCGATGGTGGTCTCCTCATCCTCAATGATTTTGGCTCGGGTCAAGGTCATCACCAAGTCTTTGTAGTAGTCCTCCACACTCTTTTGGCCTTGCACTAGGCTTTGAAACTTGAGGCACTAATCTTTAGTGTATTACCTAGGCACAAATCTCCTATTCATTAATGCTTTAAGGGCTCTCCATGTGTGTATGGCCTCCTCCTCATTCCTTCTCCTATAAGTAACATCCCGATTCCACCATACAAAAGCATGGTTAGCGAACTTTATGGTAGCCAATTTAAATTTCTTTTCCTTAGAATAATGATGGCAATCAAACACCATCTCAATCTTTTGCTCCCTCTCCCAATACGAATCAAGATCACTTCTCCCTTGGAAGGTTGAAATGGTAAGCTTGATAGAGTTGAGGTTGTTGTCCTCCCTTAGCAACCCCTTCCTTGGAAGCCCATTGTCATGCCAAAATCCTTCTTCCTCCATGGGTTCTTCTCTCCTTGGACCTTTCCTTGGTTACAAGATGGGATTAGGTCTCCTTGGCAACCTCAAATCTATGTCCTTAATCCTCACCACAAGTTTATGGAGTATCATGGTAGGCTCTTCATTGTGTCTCACTTACATTCTCCTATCCTCCTGGCCCTCCATACTCCTGAAATAAAAGATCCTTACACATTCACCTCACGTGTTTCACTCAAAAGATGAAAACTCAAAACACTCAATTTGTTAGTGAGATATTGCTATGTAAAGAGTCCTCAAAAGTTCTAAGAAAACTGTCCTCAAACCACACAAGAAAACTTGAATTCTTGAAAACAATTTTAACTCCAAAAGAGGTGGGCTAAACAAGCATTAAAAGACTCTAGGAAGGTTTTGCAATTGATGATCACAAGAACCACAAAGAAAAGCTTTAGGCTCGAAACAAAGGGTTAAGGTTTGTGGCGCAAAAAAAAAAAAAGAAACCAAAACACTTTGTGCAACTTCTTTTGCAAAAACTTGTTTCTTTTTTTTCTCTTTTCTTTTGTTCTTTCTTTTCCTTTTCTTTTTTTTTTCTACCTTTTTCTTTACTTGTAGTTTGATGCTAAAAAAAATCCTTTCTTGAAGTTCCTTGCTGCCAAAGACAAAAATTTAGATTTCTTTTAGGCCAAGACAAGAAACTATTGAAATCTTGCACAATTTGAAACAACTTTTTTATACTAAAACTTCCTGAACTTGGGTCCTTATTTTTTTGGTGTTTTCTTGACTCTAGGATGATGGAAACAATGAAAACAAGAGAGATTAATACAGCTGGATATGAAATAGAAAGATAAGAAACAAACAAGAACAAACGGATTAAAACCGAAAGCACAAGGTAACACTAGTTGACTTCTTTTTGTTGTTTTTGGTTGTTTTGATTGGAAATAAGGCTGGAAAGAAAGAAAACAAATCTGAAACAAGAAGGAAAAGGATTAAAATAGAGAATTAAAACATGAAATTACTGGAAAAAATTGAAAGAAAAATAAAGAAAAACTAGAACACAAAGATATGTCCTTCGGATGGAACTTGTGGCTCTGATACCAACTGATGTGAACCCCTTTGGTATAATGACAAAGAAGCCCACCCAAGATTTTTTTCAAGCTCCACAAGACATCAAAGGGACTAGATTTAAACCCCTACCCCTAATAAACCTGTAATTAGAAACAAGAAGTATAAGAAAACCAAAAACACAAGTAACTTGTGCACCAAGGTAGTCCTCAAAGAACAAAAGTGATTTTCTCTTCAAACTAGCAATATTATTTCATATCAAGGCTGTATTTTACAACCATAATATGTGCCTATTTATAGGCCAAAACTAGGAAACCTAGGTACAAAAGACTTAAGAAAACCTAGTTAAACTAGGACTCTAACACCTAATTTGAACATGTTTAATGTGGGCAGTGAATTCCCTTTATCCTAAGTGACCTATATCACTTACATGGCCTAAATAACATCATAAATAATGTAAATAAATATTAAAATGAAATAAAATGTGTTACAACACAAGATTGGCCATAAAACCCCCAAAAAAGTCTTATCGGGTGCCCTTTAAGGGCTCCATAAGGTTCTTACTTGTGTCTTCAACTTGCAACTTGAATAATTGAGTTCTGTTAGCTTGAAAATTCCTCTTAAGTGTGGAAAAGATATCTTGAAACTTTAGTGCTCAAAGATTCAGGTTGTGGAATGAAATTGGCTCATGAACACTTCAAAGTGGCTCTAGAGGTGCATGTGTTGGTTCCAAGCTTTGAAATTGTGCACTTAGGTGTGTAGAACATATCCAAGCTGCTGCATTGGTTTCCATTCCAAAATAGATAATCCAAAAATTCTAGGATAAGGATAAGATACGTCCTTGGCACCATGGATATGAATTGACACAAATCAAACTCTATTTAGGCTTCATTTGAGCATGATGAAACAAAAAACTTTGGCATTTGTCCTCCCTCAAAGTAAGCTCATTCTCTTGGATTGGATACCTAGGAAATAACTTAAGAAATACATATGAACTTGAAATAGCTCCTTTTGAATGACTATAGAACTGTTGAGCTTGAAATTGCACCATTAGGGCTTGTATGTGCACTTTGAGCTCCTTAGCCTTCTTTCTTGTCAATGGTCCACTAGCTATCTTTAATGGGTCCTTGTCATCCTTGGTTGTGCCTTATTTTATTATATCACCAACACCTGTTCGTGACACTATTGATATGTTACATAAGCCGAAACTCTTGATGCATCAGCTATTCTACTCGTAGTATCCTCGTAGCCCGTAGCCTACACACTCAGTCCTTTTACTTCCAAGCAATCAAAGTGCAACACCCGACACATGCAAGATTAGCTTCTCAGGTGCATTCCTAGTACATTTACTTCTCAATCACCAAACTTAACCCATATGTAAAGCACCTATGGGGTCCTTGGCTGAGTTATATGGTACCACTACATTTTGGGCAACCTACATATCTTTGGCTTAATAGTTGACTAGACACCTCGACCCCCTTTTTTAGGCTCTAACATACTTCCCTTCATACACAACTCCTCAACCACATCGTAGGCCTCTTGGCCTCTAAAATTAACAAGCATCTCTATGACAATTGCTCCCTACCTAAACTATGGTTACAAAGAACCATATCCACCTTCCAAGCTTAATTACCATACCAAAACTAGACCATGCCAACCTTTCATTGGGATGATGTACCTACACCTTCACCATGTCCACTTAACTTATTTAGTGGGAGAACTAACATTAAGTAACTATCAGGAGGTGGCTGTCTATGGAAAATCACTTGGGTGGCTCATTCGCTAAAACCCTACTTAGTGTGTTGCACTATGAACATTGGGACTGGTTCTATCCGTTGAAGTTGTGAGCTTCCCCGTCAGCCTTGACCAATCTCATAAATCCCAGGCCATTCCTTTTGAAGGCACTAGGGTCACATGAAATTCTCTAACTTTAGGCTTTAAGTCTCTCAACCAATATCCTCATTAACTAGGCTTCCAACCTTTGATTTCTTTTTGCTAAGAACACGACAACGACCAGAGCCACAAAATAGATGCTGGAGCACAACTATACCTATACTAGACCTGGCACATTAATTACTAACTATGACACTTAACTAGGTGGGAGATTACTTCACCGTGTGGTTATAAGTGAGCCAATTCTCGACTAGACATAGTGAACTCACCTTCACGGGTGCTCCTTGAACTCTACCCCATTAGGTTAAGGTAAAACATCCTCTTTCTGGCATCACTTGGTCATTTTCAACCTCATGGTTCAATGTTCAACTAATTTACTGACATGAACATAAAGCATCAAACAATCACCACAGTGTCCTCGGTTCCACTTAGGACTTAATTCATTACCTGCTCGGTTAGTTTTACTAGTCGAGTCTCTCTTCTTCTACAAGTTAACTCGGTGGTCCTCAACTCCACTTAATCTTGAGATGATGACCATAAGTCATCGGCCATCCCATGGTTCATGGTAGTCCTTCCTATTGCTCAGGTCCTCTTATTGCCTTCCAACAGCCAAGTCAAACCCTAGTAATGCCTTTATTCCTACTGTCCTTACACTAAGGTTTATAGCTAACAGATGAATAAACTTATCGATCTACTTACCCCTGGATGAGTTCCTTGCACCTTACTTCCTTGCGTGGTTACCTTCTACATTCAATGGTTAGAAACAAGAATTAAAACTTACCTACTTACCTTTGCAACATCTACTGAACTACTCCATTGTTTGGTTACTCTAAAGAACTCATCCATTCAACTAGCCAGTCATTCACTATCAACGAGGACACTAAACTAACTCATGTAAAAAGACAACCTATGGAACTTTGGGATGTTTCTAATCTAAGCCATTTAGACCTTTACTTATGTGGTTTCATGCACTAGCAAGTGGGTCCTAGGGTGCTGGGTATTAACCTAATACTTGGTGCATCATTAGATTCTTAATGCACTTAGGTTAGCCTTTAACCCTACTCAAAACTACTACCCAACAAGCTGAAATAGAACTATGCCGAAACTTACCAATAGAGTAACTACACTACAAGCAAAAGGTTAGAGACTTACCTCACACTAGCCCTGCACTACCCGCAACTTCACTACGACTACCTATCATACTCGGCTGGTGGCTGCGTACTTCAACCATTTGACTAATTTAAGCAAAACTTGAACTACTAGTTTGGTGCACTAAGTCAACTCCTTGTGGAACTAGCTGTTAAGGATGAACTTCCTAGGCTAGTCTTAACTTAACTGAGCCCAAATATGAGACTAGCTAGATGACTACTTGGACCTTTAGCAACATTTCCAAGGTGAAAGCCAATAGCAATGCACTCTTTGCACCCCTGGGGTATAGGCCTTCTCCTAATGATCCACTTTTCTTCTTCGGTCTCAGGTTAAATTTTGTACTACGGGCATGGCGCCCATCCTTTTACTAGGTTGGATTAGCTAACCTCTACCTCGTAATCTCATGTCTTTTACTTGTTTGACTATTTTTTTATAGCTATTGTATCCTGTACCACTTACCAATGCCCACCTCAACGATTGCCAAGCACCTTCGTATGCTCGCTCCAGGCCTTAGGGAACTTGGCCCCAAGCTCCTATTCTCAACAGAAGAGTGTGAAAGTGCTACTCTTGTTGTTTTGTAGCCAACATGACTAGGTGTTATGACATAGGTCAGCCCATCTTCAGCTCTTTTTGATGTTGCCTAACCTATTCAAGTTGGTGGGTCAAGTTTGGGAACTTCTTATGTAATCCACCCGGTCTGGTGGTGCTCCCCACCTTGGAGAATTCCAGATCCTCTTATGTAGCCTAACTGAGGTTCAAAACAACTTCATAGGATGGTGGTCACATCCCAACAACTCACACCGAGGTGCATCTTCACCTTGGAATAAGCGAAACCAACTGTCCCAATGTTGCCACACTAAACTGCTAGGTCCATTCCTGGACCTTAAAATCCATAAGTAAACCTGACCTAGTTTCACCATTGCAACCTGCAGCCAAAGCCAGATGACAACTCACAAATGTTGGTCAGTACTAACTACCCTAGCACAAGGACAATCCATTATATCTCAGTTCTTAGCCTCTAATGACCATGATTTAGCTCTCATACCAAACTGACACGACCCTTCATGGGCCTACCTAGGAAGCCTACGGAAACTTGTCCCACACTAGTCACAATTGGCTAATTGATTACATGCACACTAGTGAAAACCTTCATGCTTATAGTTAATTAACCTACTATACAATCATGCGTGGGCTATTATGGCCCTCCTAGCAGAAAACTCAGTTTGAGGGCGGTAAATTAATTAAATTTATAGATTGGAACCTTATTTCAAGTTCACATAGCAAGGATAATGAATTTTAAGAAACTTCACTAAGTTCTTAGGAGGTTGAGGCACTATATAAGGTTCGGAGGAAAAATGGTAATTTTGCATCCTGAATAGTTAGGCCAATTCCTAAGTGTTAAAAATGAGGTATTATAACCTACCTTTTAACTTTAACCCAAACTTAGTTGAAAGAAACAAGAATTGACCAAGAATGACTAAGGTTACCAAAAGAAGGGGGTTTAAGTGTTACATGTCTAATACTTTGGTGGCTTAGGTTTTAAACTCAAGTTATAAGATAGTAAAGTGGGGGATGGCTGGAAAAACCTGATTTTATCCTTCACACCATTATTTCTTCATATAATTGAGCCCAAAATGAAGAGTTTTTGGTGGAAAGAGAAGCCACCATAAGTATATAGGCTATTGGAAGCTGATTTCAAGCATAAAATCATGGTTTTGGAGCTTGGAAGCATCTTTGCTCCCACCCCCTATTTTTGATATGAGGTAATCACTGTGTTCTTGATTCATTTCATGTTTATTAGTTGACTAGGAGCTTGGGTTTTGGTTGATTGGGAGCTTGGGTTTTTGTTAGAAGTTAGTAACTTGATGTTTTGTGCCATATATGCTTGAAACTTAGGTCAGACTTTGTGGAAGCTGGTTGGTGCGAAAAGAGTTGCATAATTCTTGCTTGTGACTTAAAGTTGAGGTAAGGGATTATGTGTTTCAAGTTTGATTCATGCTATTTAAGTGTCGATGCTTGATGGAATCAAGTAGTTTCATAAGTAGCTGGTGCCTAAGCCACTGGTGCTATTGGCGCCTAATCCCTAAAGACACTCCTCCTGGTCCTAGGCCCCAGAGGGCTTTTTTAGCAAATTTTAGCTTTTTCAAATGAGATCTGGTAGAGGGCAGGGATGGTCTTAGGGGTGCATAAGGGTTGTAATGGTACAATGACACTCCGGAACATCCAAAAACTTTCTCATGATCTAGGAGTTTTCTCATAGTTTTGTAAATGGTGGATGCACTTCATGAGAAAACTAGTTATTTGATCGCAATAGTACACCATTAAATGAGGTGGAAGGTTTAGCACCATTGAGACCTTAGTTGTGCCTTCAGGTTCAAGGCCTTGATGAGGAAACCATAGTACACCTAGTGATAAGGTGGAAGGTTTAGCACCATCAAGACCTTAGTTGTATTTTTAGCTTCAAGGTCTTGATAAGGCAACCTTAGTACACCTAGTGGGTTCTTTAAGACCTAAGAACTTTCAGTCCAACCATAGTGCCCCTGTACAACATAAGGGAGGTTCAACTAGTGGAGAACTTCAATAGTTAGGCTAGTAGGCAATGCTTGCTAATAGACAAGGCTTTGCCTTGTAGCTCAAGGACTAGGTAGAGCACAAGTCCCAAGGGACTGAAACTTATGTACATTAAGTTTAGCCTCATGTTGTACGAACTCATAGTAGATTACATATGGTTATATATGTGTTGTCTTTAGTACATTTTCTTGTAGGTGAAGACCCTTACTGAGAATTACAATTTTCACTCGCTAGTTTATGTTGTGCAGATTCTGATGGTGTTAGACCTGATAACCACTGAAGGTTGTCATGGTAGTTTTCTTTTGCAGGTACTTAGCTTTGAGAATCTTTATGATCCTAGTTTTATTAGCTACTTGTTGGTAAAGCAAAAGTACTAACTATAGTTTTTCTTGGCCGTAGTGGCTAGTTGAGCATGTGAAGGACTCTTTGAGGCTCGCCACTAGGATTACATCTAAGGTAGGAGTTAGATGAAAAGATCTCAGTAGGATAGCCTTGTGTATATTGTATACGTTAGTTGTCTCCTATGTTTATGGATGGAGTCCTAGACTCTAGGGTTTCTCTTGGGTGAGGGCATTAGTCTACTTTATGTATGAATGCTCCCACACAGTTGTTATGTGTAGTAAATTCATATCAATGTTGATTTTGTATGCTTTGGCTTTCTGAGCTTGTTTTCTATGAAAATACTTGGCCAAGTGAATGTTCTTATGGTTTTCTTTAATTTAAGTCAAAGCACAAAAAGCATGCATCTTGTATATTCTAGGTTAATCAACTAGTATCACAGAGTTTTAATCCGCACACATATATAACTAGCTAATTACAACCATCGTGTGACTCGTTCTCACAGGTTTCCTAGGTAGGGCTGAGAGCAGCCATGTCATTGACAAATGCTTTGAATTGAATGATTAAATAGGGAATAAAACCATAAAACAATGCCATGGCATTTCATTAAAACCAAACATCAAAACTGTCAAACCATACAAAGCATTTATGTGGTTAACTACACATAATCAACCATGTCTGAACAGCCAAGCAAAAAAAAACTATGCTCACACCCAAGAGTGAATCTAGAGTACACTAATCCTACAAGAACATTAGAGGAAAACTAGTGTATGAAAACTATACACTAAACAACTTTATTGAGATCCATAACTAAGCTTCCACCTTAGAGCAAACTCCCAGTGGCAAGCCTCGAAAGCCCTCCCTTGTGTTTCACTAGCCTCTATTAGCCAAAAGACAACTGTAGTTAGTACTATAACAAAACCAATCAAGCAAACCACAAACTAGAATCATAAAGATTCAAATAAACCATATACCTACTCAAGAGCCTAGGTCTACAACCCTTAATGGTTGCTAGCCTTACAAAACATATATGTACAACAAAGGCTAAAGGAGTGAGAATCAATGATTCTCAATAAAGGATCCTTCAACCTACAAGAAAAATACTAACGACACACATATATATGATATATGAAATTTACTGCATGTGCTTGTAGTATGAGGGCTAACATATGCACATATATTCAAGTCCTTTAGGATCCCTCCTCTTCCTAGTCCTTTCATGGGCATCACTCCATGCCTAGCAAGTTCTAAACCCGTAACTCGTTCCTAGTAAGCCTTAGCTTACCAATACAGTAACTTTAGCCTTTCATTGATTGTTGCAGGTGAACATGGTGGATGTACCTCGCTTGAGTTCTAAGGAAGTCACTACCTGTACTAAGCCTCCACATAGTACCTCGAGTCCTTAGACTTACATAGGTTACTTCTGTACTAAGCTTCCACCTTAAAACCTTGCCAAGAGTGCACTAGGCTTTCGCTTGTGCCTCAAGTAACCTTGCTCAAGCTAGAAGTGCACTAAGCCTTCACTCAAGGCATATACCTATCCACAATTACTTGGTTAACCCTAGTGGAGTGGCAATGACCATGGTTGGACTCATTCCCTAGGTTATTTGGAAACCACCTACGTGCACTACGGTTTTTGTATCAGGACCTTTAACCCAAAGGTCCAACTAGGCTCCTGATGGTACTAAACACTTCGCCTAACTAATGATGCTCTAATGTGGCCAAATATACCCTCACTTTGAAGAATTATAAAGAAAATCCTAATATAATTTAGGCTTGTGTAAGTGATGGAAATGATAGTACTCTCTCCTATCTTCGTGCAGAATCTTGAATCGCCTCAATTGAACATCCGAACAAAAAGTTCTTGTGAAAATACTACAGCATATCAATGTTGTTGAGTGCTATCAACTAGGTGCCAAAGCCAATTTTTCCTTGGATTCCAAATAGGTGTTGGGTTTTGGGAGCCAAACAGTGTAGCGGAATTTAACCGAAACCCTCCAGGATCTAAGTGAAATGGGGTAAACCGGGTGTTCAAAAATTTTCATACCTAATTTTCGGTTGAGATTTCTCACTCAACTGTAGAGTCGAATCACAAAACTTGAACAGTTGACGTGTTCAGGCTCTCTATGGTATCCACATGAGCCTCTCGGGATCACCATGCTTCCACCACATCCCGGCAGATGCGTTTCTCTTACGCTCGCAGTGCTAGCATGCGTCCTCCAAGGAATTGCAAGAGAAGAGTACGACTGTCCTTTTGGGAGGCTAGGGCAAGGAGACCTTCGAATTTATCACTTACAAGCTGTATTTATAGTGAGACTCAACTTCCAAGCCTAATGGGTTTCAAAGCCCTAATCCAATTAGGATTTAATTTCGGGCTTACTAATGGCTCAACTCTTGGGCCCATTATTAATATGAAATTAAAGTGAAACCATAACCCAAATAATTAGCCCATGCACTCTAATGATCCAAATAGCTTTATGTGTGCGACCCAATAGGTTCTTGCCATGTTGGCAATGATCATAAATCACATTTATGATCATAAGTAATGAGCGGTGTCTAGCAACACATCATTGCTGCCCAAGTGACAAGATTGTCGGTGAATTGACTAAACCTTTATGATCATCACCGATATATGCCATTGTCCCTTTGTCCAAGATATCAAGACTAAGCACGAGACATGGAATGTGTCACTCTTGTATAGCCTAATCTTTGGTTTCTTGATTACCGAGTAGACCAACTTAAACTAATGACATTGATATCGTATATCAACTCATCCGAGCATGGCCATGCATTTTTTCTAAAGTCTTACTCTATCAAGGGGCCCGAAGATATCACTCCCGTTACATAGGAGGTACAAATCCCATCTTGATAATACAAATCCCTCAGCATGATGTGTGACATACCCAATGACCTCCTTCAAGTCCACTCAGTTATGAGCAACAAAGGAAAGTATCAAGGTACGTGACTCACATGTAGGGAACCTTGATGATCTTAGGTCGAAGGACTACATATACCATGATCAATATGAGAATCACTTATGACACTCATATAACAATCCATGTAGTGTTCTCATGGTGGGTCAGTCTTGTACACAAGTTCTCCAACTTGTACCCATATGTAGACTACATATCTCATATTAGTCTCCACATATGCTAGTCATTATGTATTATTGCAACCCGCTCCACAATAATACTAGACCAAGGATGTTTAAGAATATCATTATTCTAGGGTTACAATTATTTTTGTTAAGTTATGCAGAAACAAAACAACAAACATAATTGCTGGATTAATGCCTTAATAAAATATCATGACTCAATGTGCAAAAATACAATAATCTCATGATTGGCTTTTGGGCACAACACTAACAATAGGGTCCTGCGCGTTGTAGCCCCATATAACGGCTAGGCACCGGGCCACCAAAGCCTGAACCTTAAAAATATGCCCAAAGCACCTTGGAGGCCCCCAAACAAGTTGGGGATGCCTTCTCACGTTGTAATCCTACAAAACACACTTCTTAGGCTACAATGCACCATTCATTAAAAGCTTGCAACACATACAAACATCACTCTAAGCTTGGAAACCCAACTGGTCCACCATGTTCATTACCATGCACCAGCTAACACCATTCACAAAACTACTTTAATTCTACCATAAGCAATCTATGAATGGCATCAAATATACATGATTCATAAAGCCCTTACCTCAATTATGCAAGAACTAGAAAAAATCAAGCACCACGAGCTTAGAATTTCCAATTCCAAAGGCTCCTCCAGGTTTCCTTGGTTCCAAGGCACAAATAATGTATATGACAGCAAACTAACACTAACCCAAGAAGACCCAAGCTTCAATTAGCCCAAGAAACATGAAATCAAGAAGGTTTTAAGCTTACCACATGCACACACTATGCCTAAGCAAGGAAAATGCCCCAAGATGCTCCAAGCTAAGAAAACAAGTGCAAAGCAAGCTACCTCCCACTTGGGCACCAAGAAAGCTCACTAATTTCACCAAGAAATCATGGATTGAGGAAAAATTTGGCTAGAAATTGAGAGGGAAAGAGAAGGCTATGAATTTGTGCTGCAAATAGGGTGAATAGTTCCATAATTTAGCCGCCAAGTGTGTTTAAACACAAAATCTCCCCCTCCTCCCAAACTTTTTTAAAAGTTGCAAAAATACCCTTTCTCAAAATAGTAACTAGGTAATTAAAAACTTTGGCAAACATTGCTAACCTGGGCATTGGGTTTTAAAAAATCATTTTTACTCCTGAGACCCATCCCAACCTTTCTGGGTACAAATTGACCATTTTGCCCCTAGCAAAACTTAGTGCCATTAACCACTCAGAACCAACTAAACCTTTAGTAACTTACTTGATCTTGCTAATTCACTCTTAACTAAGTCATTTAAAGTAGGTATTTATGAATTTACCTAGCTCACTAAGCATTCCACTAGGAGGGTTATAATAGTTGTCCTTCAAGTGCTTCCTGCATATCAATGTTTTTCTCGTGATGTGTTATACTATAAAAGTTGGGTATTTCCCATAGTCTCTATTTTTTTTATTATCTAACTTTGATGGAGTCCTCCCATAGATTCTTCAGGTGGTGATCCAATTCTTTTAGTCTCGACCTTGCCTACTCCATTTCTACCACCTTAAAGAGTTGGAAAGAGTGTAAAGAATAATTCTTCTTTAATGTAGTAGAGGAGAACTGGTACTTCCCATATGAGTAGACTTATAATTCTATCCATTAATTGGACCTCCTCATTTAGAAGCTAGATCTAAGGCCTTCGTAATGACACCGAAAATTTTCATATAACTTTCAGAGGTGGTGAAGGATAGGATGAAGGGCAAGCTGTTCCTATTCCCCTAGAAATACTTGAATAACATGACTTGAAAGGTTTGTGATATCAACCGGGCTTGTCTATGTAAGCTTAATTTGAATTCTTGGGCCCCCGAACTAAAGAGGGAGCTTTTGGACTCCCTAATCACCAACATAATTTACAACAAGTATTTCTATATATGAGTAGATCCTTTGTTTAAACCATTACATCTTTATGTCATTATTGTTGCTAACACAGTCACCTGTGTGCTATTTGGGACTTTACGATTGTACCCATGAGGATGCCAAGAGACAAAATAATATGAACGTGGCCCTTCAAAGGGCTAGGAGTGCACTTGATGCTTTATGCGCTACCAGGTGCCAGCCATCAAGAAAAAGGTAGCTTCACCATGCCAAGGGGAGTGCTAAAGGCATTATAGGCTTGCCCCTATGGTGTTGGTGGACATGGGCATGGAGGAGTCATCTTCTACTAAGTACTTAGAGGCCATAGCATGGCCCTAATCCAATTCCTCCCACCATTGAGAGCTCCTCCTCATAATCCTTATATTAATCCATGGTCTAACACATTTCGTTATTTGTGATTTGCTAGTTTTGTGTTGTCTATGACCTTCAGGATTAACTCAAAACACTGAGCTCCCCCATCTTTCCTATCTAGGTTTGATGCCAATTTAGGGACCTCCTTTATTGTTGGTTCACAACCCATAATGAGACATCAAAGGGGCCATTGGTGATGAGGCTCAATTGAAGGAACCTAAGGCTCACTCAAAGGGCCATAAGCAGATATTTGACTTCCTAGAATGTTTGCAACCTAAGTTCCTCGATGCAAAGTAGTAAGAACTACATGAAGTTTATTTTTCCGCTCATTTGGGTATGCCATATAAGCCTTAGTTGATGGCGAACAAAGAGGCGCCCATGATTGATAGTGACTTCCCTTGTCAAAGAGTGGTGGAAGGGTTTTCTTCCTTTGAGGCCATCTTTTTAGGAGCACTAGGTTTTTCCTTACACATGCTTAAGACATTGGGTCTAACCCTTTTTGGGTAAATGGAGCTTTTCCTGTACCCTTTTGCATGTGTCTACATTGATTACAGCCTTCTACCTCACCTATCATCATGCTAAATTAGATGGCTATTGGGGTGGAGTTCATGGGGGGGGCGGGTTAACCTTATGGTGACCAATGAGAGAAAATGGCTCTCGAACCTTGTTAAAAAGTTGGTCATGAAAGTGGGCGAACTATAGGATGAGAGGAAATCCTTCATGAAGATGCTCTAGGCTTAGAAGAAGTGACATCTTAGCCCTACTCCTATCTACAATAAGCTCAAAATGAGGGTAGAAATGCTGGAAGGTAAAATCGGGGCCCTCAGGAGAAAGGGGGATGGACCAGGGATGAGGTAGAGAGCAAACTCATATAAGAGTAGTTGAATGGCTCCACCTGTTGCCACTTTCAGGTAATGGAGGCTTAACCTAGGTGAAAGTTGTTTGTTACCATTTTAAGTACTTAAATATGAATATAGTGATCAAATTTAGTGAGCTCAAGTCCCAAACACTAAATGTCCAGTAGGCCAAGTAAAACATGCACACTATATTTACCTAAATGGCCTTATTTATGCAAAGATGTGTATATTGGTCCAACCATCACACACATATTGAAACACAAGTTCAATTGGTAGAAAAGAAAATGATCAAAATCTCATCTCGTGTCAATGTGGCACTCATGCAAAATTTCAGGCACATGCACAATTGCATGCACACTTGGTGTGCTTTGGTGCTCATTCATGTGTCCAAACTTTTACACCGTGTCCAACTTTATTTCCACCCATGTCCTCCTATTCCTTAACAGTTTTAAACCTTTTTAATAAAATTAAACATTTATAGGGAAATAGGTTTGGAAAATTAAATCCATCTAAGTCTGCAATTATAGATTTTATACTCAACCAGGTATAAATGACCTTATAAACAGTAACCAACCAAATCATCCAATTTTGATAGGCGATAACTTTGGCTATAGGGCACCAAATATAGTGATTCAAAAGCCAAATTATTCACCTTGAAGTTTTGTAATTGTGTTAAAAATTTCATAGTGAAAATCACTATGAAAAGCATGTTTTGGCAATTGGAGTACATGGTACTAATTTTGCACAACTAGTGGCCATAATGCCCATATAAAAGTTCATAAACTTCATGCACTTCATTTCTAGGTGCAAAACCAACTTGGGCAGTTCCATGTTTGTCTTAAACACATGGGGAAATCATTCCCTTAAATTTTAAGTAATTAAAAATTCTTTAAAGACCATACTCTTCAAAACAGCCTATAAGCACCATATGGACAAAATTGCACGAACACATCCAACAACATTTCACTAGGCCATCTATCATTCATACAGTATGCATACATCATACCCAGCTCATTTACATGCATTTTTGCACTAAATAAATGCCATAACATAGTTGATACGTACACTAAGCCTTTTGGAGAACTTCAAAATCACCAAACACTCTAGAAACTTGGAGGGCCTAGTTGCTATAGGAGGTAGAAAGAACCATTGCTAAAAATAGCTATTGTGCTCCAAAAATCATGAGACCTTCCAGTCCATAACTACACATATTGAAATTAATGTACGTCAAAATTCAAACCATAGCTATTAGTTTGAATGATCTCTTTCAGGTGCTCCTGAAGTGGTCAAAAAGGGGGTAAGTCTCTTTGAAGAAACTTAGTAAGAAACTTAGGAAGAAACAAAAGTTCCATGTTTGTCTTAAACACATGGGGAAACCATTTCCCTGAATTTTAAGTCATTATAAATGCATTAAGCACCATACTCTTCAAAACAGCCTATAAGCACCATATGGACAAAATTGCACGAACACATCCAACAACATTTAATTAGGCCCATCTATCATTCACACACTACACATATGTCATGCCCAGCTCATTACATGCATTTATGCACTAAATAAATGTCATAAATTAGTAGATATGTACACTAAGCCTCTTGGAGAACTTCAAAAGCACCAAGCACTCCAAAAACTTGGAGGGCTTAGTTGCTCTGGTAGGTAGAAAGAATCATTACTAAAAATAGCTATTATGCTCCAAAAATCGTGAAACCTTCCAATCCATAACTACACATATTGAAGTTAATGTATGTCAAAATTCAAACCATAGCTATTAGTTTGAATGATCTCTTTCAGGTGCTCGTGAAGTAGATAGAAATGGGGTAAGTCTCTTTGAAGAAACTTAGTAAGAACCTATCGTTAGGTGTTTGATTTTCCAGCTACAAACTTAAAATTCAAACAAATAAGAACACGAAAACAAAGAACATATACATCAATATAGCCATCTAAATGTGCAAACAAACAGAACAAGGTTCAAATGCAATGCTGGCAGAAACAAAACATTAGGGTCAATCCATAAATACTCAAATAAACAATATAAAATCATTATGGTAGCCCGCCTCAAGCTATTGCTTGGTCTTAGGAGGTTAATTGGTCTTAGTTAGTACTAAATTAGGCTCTAGAAACCCCTATGAACACTACCAACATTGTTCATAAACACGCCCAACATTGTGCATAAACACGCTAAGGCCTAAACCTTGGTCACACTTTCTGTTACCACCTCACAAAATGGGAGAATTACAAGTGTGTCATAATGGCTAAAAACCATTATATTGTGTAATTCTCACCATAGTGAATGTAGTGTGGGGGGTAAAAGGTATGATCAACACCTCCTTAAAAGTGTTCCAAGTTGGTAACTTGGTGCCCAAGAAGAGCCTTAAGGATTGCTTGTTTGTCAAGCAACCTATGGACTTTTTTGTAAGATTTTGAAAATTTGGGTACTCAATTGCAAAACATTCACAAAGGAGATTTGGAGAGTTATGGGAAGGATATGAATGGTATGAAAGTACTATTGGAGGACCAAATTGCTTATGGAAGACAACTAAAGACAAAGAAAACACAAAAAGGCATAAAGGACCTAAGTGTCCTAATGTAGGCCTTAAGATGTGTATGTCTGTGACTTAAGTCAAATGGAAGTTTTGTGGGGTTCTCCCACATAAGGAGGGATGCTAAAGGAAGATAAGGATGGTCAAATGTGGGCCAAAAGATTAAGACTAAGAAACCATAGTCTTGTAGCAAGGAAAATGACATAAGACAAGGTTAAGACTACTTAAGTGTGTTTAGTGTACTTTTGACTATTTAAGTAGTCAAGACCACCTTTGCTCTCTAAATTTCGGCCTCCACCAGCAAAAAGAAAGCCAGCCCTCTCCTCCACACTTCCTCCATAGCCACCATACCTTCAAACTCAAAACTACTTGCAATTAAAGTCAAGGAAGCACAATTGGAAGCTATTTGGTGCTATTGCTTGAGTGCACCTAGGATCAAGCTCCAATTTCAGCATACCCATCAAGGTAAGGGTTCTCTTGCTCTCATGGGTTGTTTTCTGTATTTTTCAAACATCCATGGAGCTAGGGCTAAGCTTGGAAGAGAGCCATGTGCTTGATGAACCAAGCTTAGTGAGGGGAGTGCACTTATTGAAGGTTTTGTGACCTAGTGTGAAGTGCACAGTGATGGCAGCGAATTTCTGGGTTTCTAGAGCCCAAAAGTTAGTACTAACTAGTGTTAAAATCCTCCTAAGACCAAGCATTAGCTTGAGGAGGGCTGCCATAGTGATTTGGTTATGTTTATTATGTGTTTTATGGACTAACCTATGGTATATGTTGCTGCCACATTTCATGTGTTTGTTGTTTGTGTTTGGCTGCTGCATTTGGTTGCTATATCTTGTATATATGCATTGTGGTTTTTGTGTTTTAGTGTCTTTGGATGCAGGTTTTAATGAGGATCACATTACCTTAAGAAACCAAGTGTTACCCTTACTAAGTTTCTCAATGAAACTTACTCCCCTCAATTCTGTCATTTCAGGTCCAGCTGAAAGATCACCTTCAAACTAACCTTTTTGGTTTGAGTTTTGATCTGAAATTTCAGGTACATGAACTTCCATATGTCTAGTTGTGATCTGGAAATTTTGGTGATTTTAGGAGCACATTTGGTATTTTTAATGGTGGTACTTATTGTGTTGTGCAGCAGCTGTCCAGCATCCTGTTTTTGGAGTCCATTGTGTCTCAGGACCTCCTGTAACCTAGGGTGCGTATTTAGCTGAGTTAAGACCATATTGTAGTGCATGTATGCATGTACATGTAGTGTATGTAAAATGAGACAAGTATGTGAACATTTGAGTAATGTTTTGGCTATGTAAGTGATGTGGTGCAAAGCTGCCTAAGTGTGAATGATGGGCTGCTTACTTGTAAATTCTGTTTTGGCCACATAAAGTTGTTAAAAGAAAGGGAATGTAATTCCTATGTGTAATGGACATATATGGGATAGCCTTGGAGGGCTTTTCCCTTGTGAATGAAGTGTTTGCATGGTTTGGAAAAATTGTATGGGCAAAATGGTCCAAAAGTTGCCAGAATTTCGACTCTGGACCTAAAGTTTAATATCTCCCTGTGTAGAATGAATCTTGGTATGAAATTTTGACCACACCTAGAGGAACATCTAGAGGTTTAACTGGGATTTGTAATTTCTGGATTTAGATCCTTGTAGCCAAAGATATGACGTTGCAAAATTGGCTGAGTTACTGTTCATTTGGTCAGAATTTTGTAACCAACTTCAAAAATCCATAACTTGGTCCATAGGTGGGCTATTGATGTAAAACAAAATTCCTTGGTTTTCTCTAAGTCTCTACTTCATAATGGAGCAAATAAAATGGGGGGGTATGAGGCTAGAATGATACAGTTTATTAGTGGAAGTTACAGGTGCAGTAGCTGGTCACTAGAACTTAACAAGATTGCCTAATGTGTGGAAGCCAAAACTAAGACTTGTGCTAGTGTTTTCCTTCTTTGCTGCCATGGTGTGCATGAAATGTGAATATGTGTGTGATGGTTGGACCAATATGCATGTATTTACATAGTGCCCAAGAGGGCCACTTGGGTATGCACACTAAGGGTAGTGTTCTGATGGCCTACAGAACATTACCAATCCTGGGAGTCTAAATGCACAGTTTTGGCACCATAACTGGACTACCCCGGAGTGGGTAACAGAAGTTGGTATCAGAGCATGGTTTATACATGTACATTGCATATAGTTGGCATTGCATGCATCTACATATATGAACTCAGTTTGGTCAGCTGCTAGTGTCAAGTACCATTGAAATACCTATGATCTTTATATGTGCTCTATGATGGATCATCAATGCAGGAAGTAAACATGGTTGCCACAAGGAGAGGGGATCCACCTCGAAGGCCTCCTACTGATTCTGGGCAACAAAGAAATGAACAGAATAGAGGGAATCAGGGGCAACAGGGGGTAGCAAACCCTGAAGTGCCTCAGGTTTGGTTAGAGCTTCAGAGGAACTTAGCTCTAATCAATGAAAACTTAATGAGGCTGATTCAAGGACAACAGCAGGGAGTCCAAGTAGCTCCAGCAGAACCAGTTCAGGATGCACAGCAACAACCAGAAGAGGATACTAGGAACACATCTGAATATGTTCCTTCTGGAAGCTTAGAAGACACAAATGATGAGACCATTGAGGTGGAAGATGAGGATAGGAGAAATCCAAGAGGCAGAAGAGTAAGATCTGAGATTGGTCAGGTGTCCAGGACCAATCCCTCAGTCTATGACCATTCCTGCACTAGGAATGAGATTGAGGAAGGCCGTGAGAGAAGATCTAGGAGAAGGCAGAGAGATCATAGAGAGCATCACCATACAGAGGACTCTCATAGATCCAGAAGACATAGATCAGAGGATCTAGAGGGCCTAGATGAGGTCAGACTGTTGGAGAGGTTCCAAGGCCTAAGACCTCCACAGTTTGATGGAAGAGCTGGGCCAGAGAGAGCTGAGGAGTGGTTAATCTTCATAGAAAAGATGTTTGAGAGGATGCCACTCAGCTCCACCAAGAAGGTGTCACTGGCTACTTACAACTTGGTAGGCAGTGCAGAGATGTGGTGGAGAAACACCAGAGACAGGTATGCTTTCCAGAAGGGCAGAAGGCCAGGAAGAGATATTGAGATGAGCTAGCCAGAGTTCACACAGCTGTTCCAGGAACAGTACATCAGTGATGCCATCAAGGATATGAAGCAAGCTGAATTTGATGCTCTAAGGCAGGACAACCTCAGTGTCCTAGAGTATGAGCACAAATTCAATCAGTTGGTGAGGTATGCTCCTCAATATCATGGATTGGAGGAATTGAAGGCCAAAAGATTTGTCAGAGGCCTAAAGTCAGACATTAGAAAGGCTGTTAGACCTTTTGGAGCAGTTACATACTATGAAGCAGTGCAGAAAGCTCTATTAGTAGAGCAAGAGGAGTATGAGACTAAGTACTTTCCCAGTGGACCAGGGGAAAGTAGTCAGGCAGGAGGCAAGCAGAAGAAGGCACCACATGGCAAAGGAATTGCCAAGAATTCTCATCTTGGTGGTGAGGGCAAGGTTAAGGGGAAGTTCCCTGGCCTAAGGTGCCCTAAATGCAAGAAGTTTCATGGGAAGAAACCTTGCTATTTTGACACCCAAGCGTGTCTAAGATGTGGATCCATGGATCATTGGATCAAAGACTGCCCACAGGTTCAAAGGAGGCCAGAAGACCAAGGTCCAGTAAGACCTATTGGGGCAGGACCTAGAGGAGGAGCACCAAGGGAGGGACAGCAGAGGCCAGTTCCTCCAGTGCCTCGGCCTCCAGTGCAGAGAGCTGGCAGAGTCTTCCAAGTGGAGAGGCCAGAGACATCAGAGCAGGGAGGAGCACTAAGAGGTAACATTTACCTTAATGGTATGCCTGTTAGTGTTCTATTTGATACTGGTGCATCTGTGTCTATAGTGGCTAGGAAATTTGTTGATGCCATGAAATTGCCTACTGAAATCATGCCTAGGATATCCTTAGTGAAAACAGCAGGTAGTCAATGTCTTTTCACTAATGACCTAGCTAAGGATTGTGAGCTAGTAGTAGGAAAGACTAAGGTTATGACTAATCTGCTAGTGTTGGACATTCCTAAGTATGATTTAGTGCTGGGTATGAATTGGCTTGCTATGCATAACATAAGAATTGATTGTGCTAAGAGGGAAATCACATTGCCTGATGGTGAAGTGCATGCATTAGTGAATTCTAAGGAATTAGTGTATGAAATGCATGGCATGGAGCTAGAGGTATTAGATGAGATACCTGTGATTTCTGAGCATGATTACTGTTATGCATTGAATGAATTGCACTGTGATAAAGAAGTGGACAGAATACCTATAGTGAGAGACTTTCCACAAGTCTTTCCTAAAGACCTGCCAGGTATTCCTCCACAAAGGGAGATTGAATTTGAAATCAAGCTGCAACCAGAAGCTAGTCCAATATCCATACCTCCTTACAGAATGCCAATCACAGAGATGAATGAGCTCAAGAAACAACTTGATGAACTTCTTGAAAAAGGGTTCATAAGGCCAAGTGTTTCACCATGGGGAGCTCCTGTTCTCTTTGTGAAAAAGAAGGATGGATCTTTGAGACTATGCATTGACTACAGGAAGCTTAATGCAGTGACTATCAAGAACAAGTATCCACTCCCTAGGATTGAGGATCTGTTTGATCAACTCAAGGGAGCTAAGATCTTCTCCAAGATAGATTTGAGATCTGGATACTTCCAGTTGAGAGTAAAGGAAGAAGATATTCCTAAGACTGCATTCAGGACCAGATATGGGCATTATGAGTACACAGTCATGCCATTTGGTTTGACTAATGCCCCAGCTGCTTTTATGGACTTGATGAACAGGGTGTTCAGACCACATCTGGACAAATTTGTGGTTGTGTTCATTGATGACATCCTAGTGTATTCCAAGGATGAAAATGAACATGAACATCATCTGAAGATTGTCTTAAAGACTCTGTTGCAGCATCAGCTTTATGCCAAGTTATCCAAGTGTGAATTCTGGATAAGGGAAGTGTCTTTCCTAGGACACATCATAGATGCACAAGGCCTTAAGGCAGACCCTGAAAAGGTCAAGGCAGTGCAAGAGTGGGAAAGACCAAAGACTGTGAAGGAAATCAGAAGTTTCCTAGGATTAGCTGGATACTACAGGAGATTTGTATCAGGCTTTTCCATGATTGCCTCAGTTCTTACTCATCTGACCAAGAAGGGTCAAAGATTTGAGTGGACTGAGAAGTGTGAAAAGAGTTTCCAGGAGCTCAAGCAGAGGTTGATTAAAGCTCCAGTGTTGATTCTTCCTGATCCAAGTAAGCCCTACATCATATATATAGATGCATCTAGATCCGGGTTAGGTTGAGTGCTTATGCAAGACAGAAATGTCATTGCTTATGGGTCAAGGCAATTAAGACCCCATGAGCAAAATTATCCTACCCATGATCTAGAACTGGCAGCAGTGATTTTTTTCTAAAGCAATGGAGGCATTACTTGATGGGTAGTTCCTTTGTGATCTACACTGATCATAAGAGCCTAAAGTACTTGTTCACTTAGAAAGAGTTGAACATAAGGCAAAGGAGATGGTTAAAGTACATCAAGGACTATGACTGTAGTATACAGTACACAGAGGGCAAAGGCAATCTAGTAGCAGATGCCTTGAGCAGGAAGTACACAGGACTTTTGAAAGGAGGATCCTTAGCTGATCTTGATGAGCAAAATAGTCTGCTATGCCTATGGAATAAATGGTATAAGTGGGAGGAAGCCCAAATTTACACATTGACAATTCAGTCTAGATGGATTGAAAAAGCCAAAAAGGCACAGGAGACAGATCCTGATCTAAAAAAGATCTCAGGAGAGGAGAAAGGTTCCTTGTATCAATCCTTTGCCTACAAGCAAGGATTACTGTACTTCAACGACCGAATATATGTGCCTAAAGGAGCAAAGCTCAGGGATGAAATACTTGAAGAAGCTCACATAAGCAAGTTGAACATCCATCAAGGAAGTGAGAAAATGTATAAAGATTTGAAGAGTCACTTCTGGTGGCCACATATGAAGAGAGACATAGCTACTTATGTCTCCAAATGTGCCACATGCCAGAGGGTAAAGGTAGAGCACCAGAAGCCAGTTGGTATCCTACAGACTCTACTTATACCAGTGAGGAAATGGGGCAACATAACCATGGACTTTTTGAATGGGTTGCCTATGACAAGATTAAGGCATGATACAATCTGGGTCATTGTGGATAGGCTAACCAAATGTTCCCACTTCTTACCTACGAAACTCACAGACTCCTTGGAGAAGTTAGCCCAGATGTATGTCCAGGAGATAGTGAGACTACATGGAGTGCCAGACTCCATTGTATCTGATAGAGATCCAAGAATTACAGCTCGGTTTTGGAGTGCTTTTCATAAAGCACTAGGAACCAAAATCCACCTGAGTACTGCTTATCATCCTCAGACAGATGGGCAATCTGAAAGGGTGATACAGATACTAGAAGACATGCTCAGGAGCTGTGTGTTGGATTTCAAAGGTGAATGGGACCAACACTTGCCATTGGTGGAATTCTCATATAACAATAGTTACCAAAGCACTATTGGCATGGCACCTTATGAAGCATTATATGGAAGAAGGTGCATGACACCCCACTGTTGGGTGGAAGCCTCAGACAGGCTAGAGTTGGGTCCCGAAATTATTGAAGAGACTACTGCCAAAATCAAGAAAATTCAAGAGAGATTAAAGGCAGCCAATGAAAGGACCACAGCCTATGTGAACAAAAGAAGGAGAGACTTGGAATTTGAGGTTGGTGACAATGTTTGGCTGAAAGTTGCACCAACCAAAGGCACTGTCAGATTTGGCAAAAGAACCAAGTTAGCTCCAAGATACATCGGTCCTTATGAGATCTTGGACAGAGTTGGCAAGGTAGCATACAGGTTAGCTCTACCGCCAAGCATGTCAAGTGTTCATAATGTTTTTCACATCAGTATGCTTAAGAAGTGTCTATTGGACACAAAGCATGCTATTGTAGTGGAAGACATACAGTTGGAACCTAACTTGACATATGAAGAGAAACCTATAGCTATCTTAGCCAAGGATACCAGAAGGTTAAGAAACAAACATATTCCCATGGTTAAAGTTCAGTGGTCACACCACTCTGAAAGAGAAGCAACCTGGGAAACTGAAAAAGACCTTATGGAAAGGTATCCTGAAGAATACCCGAAGCTAAAGGCTATTTTGGAGGACCAAAATTTTTAAGGGGGGGAGGATTGTTACCACCTCACAAAATGGGAGAATTACAAGTGTGTCATAATGGCTAAAAACCATTATATTGTGTAATTCTCACCATAGTGATTGTAGTGTGGGGGGTAAAAGGTATGATCAACACCTCCTTAAAAGTGTTCCAAGTTGGTAACTTGGTCCCCAAGAAAAGCCTTAAGGATTGCTTGTTTGTCAAGCAACCTATGGACTTTTTTGTAAGATTTTGGAAATTCGGGTACTCAATTGCAAAACTTTCACAAAAGAGATTTGGAGAGTTATGGGAAGGATATGAATGGTATGAAAGTGCTATTGGAGGACCAAATTGCTTATGGAAGACAACTAAGGACAAAGAAAACACAAAAAGGCATAAAGGACCTAAGTGTTCTAATGTAGGCCTTAAGATGTGTATGTCTATGACTTAAGTCAAATGGAAGTTTTGTGGGGTTATCCCACATAAGGAGGGCTGCTAAAGGAAGATAAGGATGGTCAAATGTGGGCCAAGAGATTAAGACTAAGAAACCATAGTCTTGTAGCAAGGAAAATGACATAAGACAAGGTTAAGACTACTTAAGTGTGTTTAGTGTACTTTTGACTATTTAAGTAGTCAAGACCACCTTTGCTTCTCTAAATTTCGGCCTCCACCAGCAAAAAGAAATCCAGCCCTCTCCTCCACACTTCCTCCATAGCCACCATACCTTCAAACTCAAAACTACTTGCAATTGAAGTCAAGGAAGCACAATTGGAAGCTATTTGGTGCTATTGCTTGAGTGCACCTAGGATCAAGCTCCAATTTCAGCATACCCATCAAGGTAAGGGTTCTCTTGCTCTCATGGGTTGTTTTCTATATTTTCAAACATCCATGGAGCTATGGCTAAGCTTGGAAGAGAGCCATGAGCTTGATGAACCAAGCTTATTGAGGGGAGTGCACTTATTGAAGGTTTTGTGACCTATTGTCAAGTGCACAAAGATGGCAGTAAAATGAGGGTTTCTAGAGCCCAAAGTTAGTACTAACTAGTGTTAAAATCCTCCTAAGACCAAGCATTAGCTTGAGGAGGGCTGCCATAGTGATTTGGTTATGTTTATTATGTGTTTTATGGACTAACCTATGGTATATGTTGCTGCCACATTTCATGTGTTTGTTGTTTGTGTTTGGCTGCTGCATTTGGTTGCTATATCTTGTATATATGCATTGTGGTTTTTGTGTTTTAGTGTCTTTGGATGCAGGTTTTAATGATGGTTACATTACCTTAAGAAACCAAGTGTTACCCTTACTAAGTTTCTCAATGAAACTTACTCCCCTCAATTCTGTCATTTCAGGTCCAGCTGAAAGATCACCTTCAAACTAACCTTTGTGGTTTGAGTTTTGATCTGAAATTTCAGGTACATGAACTTCCATATGTCTAGTTATGATCTGGAAATTTTGGTGATTTTAGGAGCACATTTGGTATTTTTAATGGTGGTACTTACTGTGTTGTGCAGCAGCTGTCCAGCATCCTGTTTTTGGAGTCCATTGTGTCTCAGGACCTCCTGTAACCTAGGGTGCGTATTTAGCTGAGTTAAGACCATATTTTAGTGCATGTATGCATGTACATGTAGTGTATGTAAAATGAGACAAGTATGTGAACATTTGAGTAATGTTTTGGCTATGTAAGTGATGTGGTGCAAAGCTGCCTAAGTGTGAATGATGGGCTGCTTACTTGTAAATTCTGTTTTGACCACATAAAGTTGTTAAAAGAAAGGGAATGTAATTCCTATGTGTAATGGACATATATGGGATAGCCTTGGAGGTCTTTCCCCTTGTGAATGAAGTGTTTGCATGGTTTGGAAAAATTGTATGGGCAAAATGGTCCAAAAGTTGCCAGAATTTCGACCATGTACCTAAAGTTTAATATCACCCTGTGTAGAGTGAATCTTGGTATGAAATTTTGAACACATCTAGAGAACATCTAGAGGTTGAACTGGAATTTGGAATTTCTGGATTTGGATCCTTGTAGCCAAAGATATGACGTTGCAAAATTGGATGAGTTACTGTTCATTTGGTCAGAATTTTGTAACCAACTTAAAAAATCCATAACTTGGTCCATAGGTGGGCTATTGATGTAAAAAAAAATTCCTTGGTTTGTTCTAAGTATCTAATTCATAATAGATCAAATAAAACATGGGGGTATGAGGCTAGAATGATATAGTTTATTAGTGGAAGTTACAGGTGAAGTAGCTGGCCACTAGAACTTAACAAGATTGCCTAATGTGTGGAAGCCAAAACTAAGACTTGTGCTAGTGTTTTCCTTCTTTGCTGCCATGGTGTGCATGAAATGTGAATATGTGTGTGATGGTTGGACCAATAGGCATGTATTTACATAGTGCCCAAGAGGGCCACTTGGGTATGCACACTAAGGGTAGTGTTCTGATGGCCTACAGAACATTACCAATCCTGGGAGTCTAAATGCACAGTTTTGGCACCATAACTGGACTACCCTGGAGTGGGTAACACTTTCCCCCGTAACCTATACTTGGTTCATAGAACTTTAATCTCTCTTCCATTCTTAGTCCTAGCTTCATGGATGCTTGTCATCATTTTAAGACACTCAAAAATCATGAAACATGAAGATAAAACCCTTACCATGGCTATGAAGGCTGAATATCCCAATCGATGCTCAATAAACCTGAAAACTAGTGTTTTCCTTTTTTTTGATGGATTCAATTGCCTTTTGATATTTTTTTGTTGGGAGCTTGAGATATGGTAACTACGGAGTTTTATGGAGGAGCTAAGGAAGAGGTGCTTCCTAATTAGGGTTAAAAATGAGCATGGAAATGTGAAGAACTTTAGATATTTCATTGGTTTGCTTAGCTTAGCCTTAACTCCCACTTAGGTCACTATAAGTGTATCTTAAGCAAGGTATTTTCACCTAATCTTTTGGCACACATTTGAATACATGATCCAATGTTGGAAGAAGTAGGATAATGTTGAAAATGAGCACATTTGACCTTTGTCAAAGATCATCCCATCCTTCAGATATTTTGTGGGCATTTGTAAACCTAGTTATCCAAGGTTCAGAAATGGTTGCCTTCACTCTCTTTATTCAATTTAAACCCCAAAAATTAGTTTCATACCATCCAAGTCCATTTAAGTGTTCTCTTTTAAAAGTTGTGCAATTGAATATGCACATTTTTTAATCTTACAATAACGTCCATAGGTTACTTGTAAAACAAGCAAGCTTTTAGCGATTTCTTGAGGGCAAGGCAACCATTATGTGAGCCTTTTTAGGAGGTGTAAATTATAGACTATACCCCTCACATTCCATTCACCATGGTGAAAGTTATGCTATATAATGTTTTAGGACCAATATGTCTTTATGTTGTAATGTTCCCATTTATGATGGTGGTAACATTTCCCCCCCTTAAAAATTTTGGTCTTCCAAAATTACCCTTAGCTTGGGATACTTACTTGGATACCTTTCTAGCATTTCCCTTTCAGTTTCAGAAGTTCCCTATCTTTTAGAGTGGTTTAACCATTGTACTTTAACTAGGTGAATTGGTTTATTCCTTACCCTTTAGCTAAGATAGCTATAGGTTTCTTTTTATATGTCAAATTAGGCTCAAATTGTATGCCTTCCACTGCTATAGCATGCTTTGTATCAAATAAACACTTCTTAGGCATATTGACATAAAAAACAGTGTGGATGCTTAACATATTTAGCGGTAGAGCTAATCTATAAGCCACCTTGCCAACTCTGTCCAATATCTTATGAGGACCAAAGCACCTTGGAGCTAGCTTACTTCTTTTGCCAAACCTGATAATACCTTTGGTTGGTGCTACTTTAAGCCACACTTTATCACCAACCTTAAACTTCAAGTCTCTTTTTCTTTTGTTGACATAAGTAGTGGTCCTTCCATTGGTTTTCTTCTATCTTCCCTGTATCTTCCTAATTTTCTTTATTGTTTCTTCAATGATCTTAGGACACAACTCTAGCCTATTTGAGGCTTCCTCCTAATGGTGGGGTGCCATTCACCCTCTCCAAAAAAGGGCTTCATGAGGTGCCATACCAATGGTGCTTTGATAACTGTTACTGTAAGAGAATTCCACCAAAGGTAAGTGTTGGTCTCATTCTCCCTTAAAATCCAAGACACAACTCCTGAGCATGTCTTCAAGTATCTGAATCACTTTCTTAGTTTATCTATGTATCTGAGGGTGGTAAGTAGTGCTCAGGTGGATTTTAGTTCCTAGTGTTTTGTGAAAAGCACTACAAAATCTAGCCATAAAACTGGGTCTCTATCTGACAGCATGGAGTATGGTACTACATGCAATTTTACTATAACTTTCAATTTTACTATAACTTTGATGTACTTGTGTGCTAACTTTTCCCGTGAGTTTGTGATCTTCATTGGAAAGAAGTGGACACACTTGGTTAACCAATCCATAATGACCCAGACTGTGTCATGTCTTAATCTGGTCATAGGCAACCCAATTAAGAAATCCTTAGTGATGTTAACCCATTTCCTCACTGGACTGGGTAGAGTTTGTAGTGTTCCTACTGGCTTTTGATACTCTATGTTCACCTTTTGGCATGTTGTACATTTGGAGTCATATATGGCTATGTCCTTCTTCATCTTTGGCCACCAAAAAAGTGCCTTTAAGTCTTTAAACATCTTCTCACTTCCAAAATGGATATTCATTTTGCTAGTGTGAGGTTCCTCAGGTATCTCATTTATGAGTTCTTGGTCACTAGGTACATAGATTCTGTCCTTGAAGTACAGTAATCCTTACTTTTACGTAAAGGATTCCTACAATGACCCTTTATCTTCTCTTGAAATATTTATCAGATTTGGGTTTGCTTCTTGTGCCTTTCTTATCTCCTTAATCCACCCAAACAGAATAATAGATGCATAAACTTGTGCTTCTTCCCTATTTTTCCACCTTTGCCACTTTTGCCAAAGGCATAATAAACTATTCTCCCTATTAGTATCTACCAAGGATGCAACCTTTAGCAAACCAGTGTACTTTCTACTTAAGGCATCTGCGACTAGATTGCCTTTGCCCTTAGTGTACTTAATACTGAAGTTATAATATTTCATATACTCTAACCATCTTCTTTGACTTATATTCAACTATTTCTGAGTGAACTAGTGCTTTAGGCTTTCATGGTTAGTGTTTATTACAAATGAGCATCCTAATAGGTAATACCTCCACTACTTTAAGGCATAAATCACTACAGCAAGCCCAAGTCATGGGTAGGATAGTTTTGCTCATGGGGTCTTAACTGCCATGACCAATAAGCAATTACATTCCTTTCTTGCATCAACAATATCCTAAACCAGATCTAGATGCATCCACATAGATGGTGTAGGGCTTGCTTGGATCATGAAAGATTAACACTGGAGCTTGAATTAATTTACTCTTTAGCTCGTGAAAGTTCTTTTCACAATTTTTAGTCCACTCTAACTGTTATGGCTCTCCTAGTGGGAAGCATGTTTGAGGAAGGTAAAGTACTCTAAATTAAGTTTGGAACCTTAATTCAAGTTTACATAGCAAGAATAGGAAAGTTTAGCAAAGTTTACTAAGTTCTGAGAAGGTTAAGGTGCTAAATGAGGTTTGAGGGAAAAATGGTAATTTGGCATCTTGATGAGTCAAGCTAGGTCCCGAGTGGTTAAAATGAGTTTTTATAACCTAACTTTTAACCTTAACCCAAACTTAGTCAAAATAAACAAAAATGGACCAAGAATGACTAGGGTTACCGAAAAAGGGGGCTTCAAGTGTTCCATGTCTAATACTTAGGTGGCTTGGGTTTTAAACTTGGCTTATAAGATGGTAAAGTGGGGGATGGCTGCCATAACCTGAGTTCAACCTTCAGACCATTATTTCTTCATCCAATTGAGCTCAAAATCAAGAGTTTTTGAGGAAAAGAGAAGCCACCATAAGTAAATAGACCATTGGAAGCTCATTTCATGCATAAAATCATGGTTCTGAAGCTTAGAACCGAGTTCTCCATCATCCCCTATTTTTGATACGAGGTAATCAATGTGTTCTTGATTGATTTCATGTTTATTAGTTGATTGGGAGCTTGGGTTTTGGTTAGAAGTTAGTAACTTGATATTTTGCGCCCATATTTGCTTGCAACTTAGGTTGGAGTTTGTGGAACTTGGTTGGTGCAAAAGAGTTGCATGATTCTTTCTTGTTACTTGGAGTTAAGGTAAGGGTGTTATATTTTTTAGTTTAATTAATGCTATTAGAATGAGTTTGCTTGATGAATTCAAGTAGTTCTAGCAATAGCATTAGTTAGTGGGCAAGGTTGGATTATGGTGGACTATGAGGTTTGTGATGATTGGAATGATGTTATAATGCATCATAGATTAGCTTGTGATAGTTTTTTGTGGTCTATGCAACATGTTTTACATGTATGTGAAGTTTGGAGGCTATCCAAGCATGTTTGATATGTTTGGTAAGTGTCCAAAGTTCATAACAGCAAAACTAGAAAAATTTTTGGGTCTCTCATGTGTCGCCAATACCACAAAGCAGACAATTTGTTGATAACTATTGCGACGCGTTGCCATAGGCATGTTGGTTGAATTTTTCAAGTGTTGATAGGAAGGTCAAGGGGAGACCTAAGGAGGTTCTTAGGGTACCTTTGGGTTTAAGCATTTCGGGGGTACTCCAAGACTTTCAAAAGTCCTTCAAGACCTAGGATTTTTCTTGAGTTTTGTAAAGTTTCCTGTTTACTTCTACCATAAGGAAGAAAACTAGGTTACAAAGGAACACAAGTAGGTAGCACTAGCTTGGGTGATAGGTTTAAAACCCCTGGAAACATAGCCGTGCCATTAGCCACGAAGTTGCAAGGTAAATCCTTAGTACACCTAGTCTACAAGGTCTTTATGGCCTAGTCTACAATAGTCCCACCATAGTGCCCTTGTACAACATAAATGGGAGAGGTTCAACTGGTGATTTATCACCAGTTAGGCTGGCAAGCTAAGCTTGCTAGAGGACAAGGCTATGCCTTGTACTTCAAGGACCAGGATGAAGAGAGGTCTCAAGGGACCTAAGTATATGCATATAGTAGACCCTCAAGCTGTATGAGCTCATAGCAGGTTACATATGTTCTCATATATGGAGCCCTTAGTATTTCTCTTACAGGTATAGTGAAGACCCTTACTGAGAATTTTTGAATTTTCACTCCTTAGTTATGTTGTGCAAATTTTGAAGTTGTTGGGCCGGGTAACCGCTGAGGGTTATCATGGTAGTTTGCTTTTGTTACAAGTATTTCACTTGAGAATCTTTATGATTCTAGTCTACTAGGGTTACTTGTTGGTTAAGTAACAATACTAACTACAGTTCTCCTTTGGCTACAAAGCCTAGTAGCACGTGGACAAGGACTTTTGTGACTCCTCACTGGGATTTGTATCCAAGGTGGGAGTTAATTCAAGAAGATCTCATTTGAGGCTTGTATATATGGTACTCCTAGTTGCCTCCTTTGTCTATGTTTTAAGGAGTCCTAGACTCTAGGGTTGCTCTTGGGTGAGGGCATTAGTCTACTTTATGTATGAATGCTCCCACACAGTTGTTATGTGTAGTAAATTCACATAAATGTTGATTTTGTAAGCTTTGGCTATTTGAACTTATTTTCTATGGAAATGTTTTGGCCAAGTTAATGTTTTATCGATTTTGTTAATCCAAGTCAAAGCATGAAGAGCATTCATTTGGCATATTCTAGGTTAATCAACTAGTATCACGGAGTTTTACATATATAGCTAGCCAATTGCAACCACTGTGAGACCAGTTTTCACGGGCTTCATAGGAAGGGGCCAAGTATGGCCATGTCACTAACTTTTAAATCTTCTTGGTAAGCTAAATATGAGCTGAGGCAATCATGGAGAATTTTGGTGCAAATCTCCTAAATAGCCTACTGATCCTAAGGTGCTTATGACTTTCTTTACACTCTTATGTCTTTCCGTTTCATGCACAGCCTTGACCTTTTCATGGTCTGTTTTAAGCTCTTGTGTATCAGTAGTGTTTCGTAGGAAAGAGACTTCCTTTAACCAGGATTGGCACATAGGAAATACGCCATAAATTTGATTGTTCAATAGTGTGTTCAAGACAATTCTAACGTGACACTAATGTTCACTTTCATCCTTGGACTACACTTGGATCTCATTAATGAACACCACTACAAACTCATCGAAGTATGGTCTGAACACACAGTTCATAAAGTCCATAAATGCAATAGGGGCATTAGTCAAGCCAAAAGGTATGACTGTGTACTTATAATGCCCATATCTTATTCTGAATGCTAGTCCTTCTCTTTTACCGTTAACTAAAAGTTCCCAGTTCTTAAATCAATCTTAGAGAAGATCTTTGCTCCCTTGAGTTGATAAAATAGATCCTTAATCCTAAGGAGTGCATACTTATTCTTGAGGGCCATAACATTCAATTTTTTGTAATCAATGTATAATCTCAATGATGCATTTTTTTTCACATAGAGAACTGGAGCTCCTCACGATGAAACACTTGGTCTTGTGAATGATTTTTCAAGAAGTTCATTGAGTTGTTTCTTGAGCTCAATTTTCTTTGTGATTGGTATTCTATAAGGAGATATGGATATTAGTGTAGGTCTAGGTTGTAGTTTCATCTAAAATTCATCTTCAAAAATCACAGGAATTTCATCTAACACTTCTAGTTCTATGCCATGCATTTCATACACTAATTCCTTAGAATTCACTAATGCATGAATTTCATTACTAGCCAATGTGTTTTTTCCTTTAGTAGAATAAATATTTATACCATGCATAGCAAATCAATTTATACCCAAAACAATATCATATTTTGTAATATTTAACACAAGCAGATTAGTCACAATCTTAGTCTTTCCTACTACAAGCTCACAGTTCCTAGCTAGTTCATTAGTGAAAGGACATTAACTATCCGCTGTTCCTACGAATGATATGTTGTACATGAATTCAATTGGCAACTCCATGGATTCAACTAATCTTCTAGCCACAATAAAAACTAAGGCAGTAATATCAAATAATACACTAACAAGAATACCATTTAAACAAATGTCACCTCTAACTGCACATTGCTAGGATGCCTCCCCTTTGTTAATCTGAAATACTCTTTCAGCTTTCTACATTGGTGGCCTTGGTGCTCGTCAAGGACCTCTTAGTTGATTGTCCCTGGTAGCTAGCACATTACGTTGCGGCTCCCCTAAAAAAAAGTGTGTTTGAGAAAGATGAAGTGTTTGAAACCTAGTTGAAACCTTATTTCAAGTTCACATAGTAAAAATAAGCACATTTGGCAAAGTTCACTAAGTTCTAGAAAGGTTTAGCTTTGTATCTTAAAGAGTTAGGCTGATTTCTGTGAGTTAAAGATGAGTTTTGGAAACTTAAATTTTTCCTTAAACCCTAGTTTAATTTAAATAAACAAGATTTGACCAAGGTTGACTATGGTTACCAAAAGGAAGGGGGGATTTTCGTAACTTTTTAAAAACTCAGGTGACACAGCCGTCCTTGGCCCTTGCCCAAGAAGCCTGTGAGAGCTGGTTTCACGGTGGATTGCAATTGGCTAGCTGTATATGTGCACGGATGTTCGGGTGCAAAGAGAAGGCTTTTGGTCCGTTTCGTTTTCTCTCTTATGTGTCCGGATTAAAATCCCATGATACTAGTTGATTAACCTAGAATATGCAAGATGCATGCTATTATGCTTTGAATTGGTTTATTAAAACCATAAAACATTAACTTGGCCAAGTAATTTCATAAAAACTAAGTACAAATAGCCAAAGCATACAAAATCAGCATTTATGTGAATTTACTACACATAACAACCCGTGAGAACATTCATACATAAAGTAGGCTAATGCCCTCACCCAAGAGCAATCCAAAAGTCTAGGGCTCCTCAAAACATAGTTTATGGAGGCAGGTAAGTGTATTATATGAATACTGTTAGTTTGGTCTACTCGGTAATCAAGAAACCAAAGATTGGGCTATACGAGAGTGACACATTCCATGTCTCGTGCTTAGTCTTGATATCTTGGACAAAGGGACAATGGCATATATCGGTGATGATCATAAAGGTTTAGTCGAATCACTCGACAATCTTGTCACTTGGGTAGCAATGATGTGTTGCTAGACACCGCTCATTGCTTATGATCATAAATGTGATTTATGATCATTGCCAACATGGCAAGAGCCTATTGGGTCGCACACATAGAGCTATTTGGATCATTAGAGTGCATGGGCTAATTATTTGGGTTATGGTTTCACTTTAATTTCGTATTAATAATGGGCCCAAGAGTTGAGCCATTATTAAGCCCGAAATTAAATCCTAATTGGATTAGGGCTTTGAAACCCATTAGGCCTGGAAGTTGAGTCTCACTATAAATACAACTTTTAAGTGAGAAATTCGCAGGTCTCCTTGCCCTAGCCTCCCAAAAAGGACAGCCACACTCTTCTCTTGCAATTCCTTGGAGGACGCAAGCTAGCACTGCGAGCGCAAGAGAAACGCATCTGCCGGGACGTGGTGGAAGCGTGGTGATCCCGAGAGGCTCGTGTGGATACCATAGAGAGCCTGAACACGTCAACTGTTCAGGTTTTGTGATTCAACTCTACAGTTGAGTGAGAGATCTCAACCGAAAATTAGGTATGAAAATTTTTGAACACCCGGTTTACCCCGTTTCACTTGGATCCTGGAGGGTTTCGGTTAAATTCCGCTGCGCTGTTTGGCTCCCGAAACCCAACAGTGGTATCAGAGCTACTGGTGAAACCCTAAATCGGGATTGAGTGTTGAATCGCATGATGTTATGTGTTCGGTTGCTTTTCGGCCATGATTAATTAGATTGATTCATGATGCATGAAACCGGAACTCGTAATGAACATATGACATATATGAAGAAACGACACTAATTGGTTAATGAGATTAACCCAAAATTGAATGGTATGAGATACCTATATGGATTAGGATTCTTGCAATAGTTGCAAAAACCCTAGCTTTGTTCGGATTCGGCCTGTTCGGGCACCGAAAGTAAGGTATTTTTGGTGGCTCGAATGGAGGAGTCTCGGGTGCCTACTTGCTCGAAATAGAAGATTTCGGGCTAAGCAATTGTAAGACAATTTTTTGCGCCGGGGGGCGCTGCCCCCCACGCCCCCCGCAAGGGCGGCTCCCCTTGACCCCGTCCGCTGACCGGTCAGCGGAACCACCGCCCGCTGACCGGCCAGCGGGACCGCCGTATGCGAAGCGCCACATAAATAAAAACTGGTTAATCAACGCGCGAAAATTGGCATGCATCTTTGTTGAATGAGATTTGACATGATATGCTGATTGGTGTTTGAAGCATGGTGCATGGTTATAGCCCTTGATTGGTTGTACTTGTAAATACGGCCTGCGAGTCGTGCCTTTTCTTATCACTCTCATTGTACATTCTCTTCTCACCTTACTCCCCTCGAATGTAACTCGAGGTTTCTATTATTGATGTAATGGTGGGATCATCCATGGTATGGGATCATCCAAGGTGGTATGTCCAAGGAGGTGACAACAAAAGGGCAACCAAGAAAGGAAGAGAAGGAGCTTGTGAAGACTCTTTTCTTTTCTTAGGCTTTTATGATATTCTCATTGGCTTGAGAATATCGCATAGTTTGGGCTATAACCATGTCACGTTTACTTTCTTGTAAGCATGAGATGCATGTTTTATATTTGTATGTGATGCATGTATAAGACAACCGGAGATAACAAATTGGTGAGATCAAAAAAAAAAAATCCCTCAAACAAATATTAAGTCATTAAATGTGATGCCTTCCAAATGTTGGCACTCGTCAAGACTTTGATCAACATTAGGTGGGTTTGCCAAAGCAAAGCACCTATGTTCATCTTGGTAAGGCGCGATGGGATAATAGTGATATCCAAATTGCTAACTTTGGGTCTGACTTAACTAAGTCATCCTAATAGGATTAGGGACTTAGAGGCATAGAGTTGGGCTTAAGCTCATGAGATGAGCTTGGACAAGTGTTGTTCACCCAACTATCCAAGAGTTGCATAAGATGCAATTGGCAAGGAGTTGCCTACCTAAATAGCTGTAACTTGAGAGAAAAGCCAAAGCTGACTCAGGTTGTGGTCAAATATGGATCTTGGCCCACTAGAATACCTTAGCGCCGAGGTGTTCCGAAATAATATCGAGGGTTATTATTTTGAGGAAAATAGTGGGAGTATCGTTTAATAAAAGTCCTTATTAAATGAATTAAAATACATGACTCTTACACTGCATATTTACTGTTGTAGATAACCATGGCACAAAACACATCGACACTTTCGTTGCGATCGATCCTTGAGAAGGAAAAACTGAATGGGACCAACTTTCTCAAATGGTACCGAAACTTGAGGATAGTCCTCAAAGCAAGAGAGAAAGGCTTATGTCCTAGAGCAGCCCATTCCGAATGAGCCTGCTGCCACTGCTCCAAGAGCTGAAAGGGATGCTCACAAGAGGCATTCTGATGATGCTTTGGATGTTGCATGCCTCATGCTTATTACCATGGAATCTGAGCTTCAGAAGCAACATGAGAACATGGGGGCGTTCGATATGATCGAACATCTCAAAATGCTTTTCCAAGAGCAAGCTAGGCATGAGAGGTTTGAGACCTCTAAGGCATTGTTTCAGTGCAAGATGTCTGAGGGAAGTCCCGTGGGTCCTCATGTGCTCAAGATGATTGGGTACATTGAGAATCTTGAGAATTTGGGATTTGCTCTTCAGAAAGAGTTGGCTATTGATGTAGTCTTGCAATCGTTGCCTGAAAGCTACAGTCAGTTCGTCATGAACTATAACATGAACGACCTTGACAAGTCCCTTCCCTGAATTGCTCAACATGTTGAGAACTGCTGAGCAAAACCTTAAGAAGGCTAAGCCCATTTTGATGGTTCAAAAGGGCAAGGGAAAGGGAAAAGCCAACAAGAAGAAGGATAAAGCTAATGGAAAGTCCAATGCTAGTTCTTCTTCAGCTGCACTGAAACCAAAGGGTGGTGTGGCAAAGGAAGGGGAGTGCTTCCATTGTAAGCAACCTGGACACTGGAAGCGCAACTGCAAGCTCTATCTTGAAGAACTTGCTAAGGAAAAGGGAAGTAAGACTTCCACTTCAGGTATTTTTGTTATAGAGGCTAACTTTTCTACTTCCTCATCTTGGGTATTGGATACTGGATGTGGATCTCACATTTGTGCAAATGTGCAGGATCTAAGTAGAAGTAGAAGATTGGCCCGAGGTGAAGTGGACCTACGTGTTGGAAATGGAGCAAGGGTTGCTGCCTTAGCCGTAGGGACTTATGTTCTCACTTTACCTAGTGGATTAGTTTTAGAATTAGACAACTGCTACTTTGTGCCTACTATTAGTAGAAATTTGATTTCTGTTTCTTGTTTGGACAAGAAAGGTTTTTCATTTATAATAAAGGACAAATGTTGTTCTATTTATTTGAATGAAATCTTTTATGGTAGTGCTCAACTTAGCAATGGGTTGTATGTTCTAGACCTCGAAGATCCAATCTATAATGTGAATACCAAGAAGGTCAGATTAAATGATTCGAACCCGACCTATCTCTGGCACTGTCGCTTGGGCCATATAAATGAGACCCGCATATCCAAGCTCCATAAGGATGGACTCTTGGACTCATTTGATTTTGAATCATATGAGACATGTGAGTCATGTTTGTTGGGCAAGATGACCAAAGCCCCATTCACAGGGCAAAGTGAAAGGGCTAATGACTTACTAGGACTCATACATAGTGATGTATGTGGCCCTATGTCTACACAAGCTAGAGGAGGTTTCCAATACTTCATTACTTTCACTGATGACTTCAGCAGATATGGCTATGTGTATCTTATGAGACACAAGTCAGAATCCTTTGAAAAGTTCAAAGAATTCAAGAATGAAGTAGAGAATCAACTCGGGAAGAGTATCAAAGTGCTTCGATCAGATCGAGGTGGAGAGTACTTGGATCGAGAATTCCTTGACTATCTGAAGGAGTGTGGTATAGTATCACAACTCACTCCACCAGGTACACCTCAATGGAATGGTGTATCTGAAAGGAGAAATCGAACTCTGTTAGACATGGTTCGCTCTATGATGAGTCAAGCTGACCTTCCAAACTCCTTTTGGGGACATGCTCTAGAGACAGCCGCTTTTACACTAAACCGAGTTCCATCTAAATCGGTTCAAAAGACACCATATGAGATATGGAGTGGGAGGCGTCCCAATTTGTCTTTTATGAAGATTTGGGGCTGTGACGCTTATGTGAAACGTCAATCCTCTGACAAACTAGGGCCCAAATCTCAAAAATGCCTTTTTGTTGGGTATCCCAAAGAAACAAAGGGTTACTATTTCTACAATCCTTCTGAGCAAAAAGTGTTTGTTGCTCGAACTGGTGTCTTTTTAGAGAAAGAGTTTATCTCTAAAGGAACTAGTGGGAGGATTAAGAACATCCTTAAGTACTTATGAAGGACTAAGGATGCATTCTTGGTCTTTGGAGGTGAAGATGAGCTCATTGTAAGGGGTTACACCGATGCAAGCTTCCAATCCGATAAGGATGATTTTAGATCACAATCTGGTTATGTGTTTTGTATTGGTGGTGGTGCTGTCAGCTGGAAGAGTTCAAAGCAAGAGACAGTAGCTGACTCTACAACAGAATCTGAGTACATTGCCGCCTCTGATGCTGTGAAGGAGGCAGTTTGGATCAAGAAGTTCATCATTGAACTTGGAGTGGTTCCAAGCATTGCCGACCCGATAGAGCTCTATTGTGACAACAATGGAGCAATCGCACAGGCTAAGGAACCTCGATCTCACCAGCGATCCAAACACATACTCCGACGCTATCATCTCATCAGGGAGATCATCGAGAGGGGTGATGTAAGGATATGCAGGACTTCGACAGACAGCAACATTGCTGATCCACTGACAAAGCCCCTTACGCAGCAGAAGCATGATAGCCATTCTAGGTCCATCGGTATTAGATACATGGATGATTGGCTTTTAGTGCAAGTGGGAGATTGTTAGTGTTGTGCCCAAAAAGCCAATCATGAGATGATTGTATTTTTTGCACATTGAGTCATGATATTTTATTAAGGCATTAATCCAGCAATTATGTTTGTTGTTTTGTTTCTGCGTAACTTAACAAACATAATTGTAACCCTAGAATAATGATATTCTTAAACGTCCCTAGTCTAGTATTATTGTGGAGCGGGTTGCAATAATACATAACGACTAGCATATGTGGAGACTAATATGAGATATGTAGTCTACATATGGGTACAAGTTGGAGAACTTGTGTACTGGACCGACCCACCATGAGAACACTACATGGATCGTTATATGAGTGTCATAAGTGATTCTCATAGTGATCATGGTATATGTAGTCCTTCGACCTAAGATCATCAAGGTTCCCTACATGTGAGTCACATACTTTGATACTTTCCTTTGTTGCTCGTAACTGAGTGAACTTGAAGGAGGTCATTGGGTATGTCACATATCATGCGGAGGGATTTGTATGATCAAGATGGGATTTGTCCCTCCTATGTAACGGGAGTGATATCTTCGGGCCCCTTGATAGAGTGAGACTTAGAAAAATGCATGGCCATGCTCGGATGAGTTGATATACGATATCAATGTCATCAGTTTAAGTTGGTCTACTCGGTAATCAAGAAACCAAAGATTGGGCTATACGAGAGTGACACATTCCATGTCTCGTGCTTAGTCTTGATATCTTGGACAAAGGGACAATGACATATATCGGTGATGATCATAAAGGTTTAGTCGAATCATCGACAATCTTGTCACTTGGGTAGCAATGATGTGTTGCTAGACACCGCTCATTGCTTATGATCATAAATGTGATTTATGATCATTGCCAACGTGGCGAGAGCCTATTGGGTCGCACACATAGAGCTATTTGGATCATTAGAGTGCATGGGCTAATTATTTGGGTTATGGTTTCACTTTAATTTCGTATTAATAATGGGCCCAATAGTTGAGCCATTATTAAGCCCGAAATTAAAGCCTAATTGGATTAGGGCTTTGAAACCCATTAGGCCTAGAAGTTGAGTCTCACTATAAATACAACTTCTAGTGAGAAATTCGCAGGTCTCCTTGCCCTAGCCTCCAAAAAGGACAGTCACACTCTTCTCTTGCAATTCCTTGGAGGACGCAAGCTAGCATTGCGAGCGCAAGAGAAACGCCTCTGCCGAGACGTGGTGGAAGCGTGGTGATTCTGAGAGGCTCGTGTGAATACCATAGAGAGCCTGAACACGTCAACTGTTCAGGTTTTGTGATTCGACTCTACAGTTGAGTAAAAGATCTCAACCGAAAATTAGGTATGAAAATTTTTGAACACCCGGTTTACCCCGTTTCACTTGGATCCTGGAGGTTTTCGGTTAAATTTCGCTGCGCTGTTTGGCTCCCGAAACCCATCAAATACAAGCCTCTACTAAGATCTTCTCGACTTAACTCCCACCTTGGATACACGTCCCTGTGGCGAGTCTCAAAAGCCCTTGTCCAAGGGCTACTAGGCTCTCCAGCCAGAGGAAGACACTAGTTAGTACTGTTACTTAACCAACAAGTACCCATGTAGACTAGAATCATAGAGATTCTCAAGTGCCATACCTGTACACACAAAAGAGCATTACCGCAATAATCCTCAACGATTACCTAGCCTAACAACTTCAGTCTCTGCACAACATAACTAGGGAGTGAGAATTCAACATTCTCAGTAAGGGGTCTTCTGTGTACCTACAAGAAAATTACTAGGACTGGACATATGATAAACATATGTAAACTTGCTGTGAGCTCACACAGCATGAGGGTATGATATATGCACATATAACTAGGCCTTTGAGACCTCTCCTCAAACTAGTCCTCCTCACGGGGCGTCACTCCATGCCTAGCGAGTTCTGGCCACTAACTCGCTCCTAGTAAGCCGTAGCTTACTGATGCAATCATGTAGCCTTCCCTTAGTTGTTGTGCAGGGGAATCATGATGGAACTTTTGTAGACTAGCCCATAAGACCTCCTTGTAGACTAGATGAACAAGGTTTCACCTTGCAACCTCATGGCTATGGCACGGCTAGGTTGTTAAGGGTTCTAAACCTTTCACCTGGGCGAGTAATACCTTATTGTGATCATTGCAACATAGTTTCCTTTAAAACATGCCTTCACTTTGAGTTAATATAAATCTAAAACTGGGGCATTTTAAGTGTTTTTAAAACATGGAGGTGATAGTAATCCCTCTTAGCTTGATGTGGAATCTTGAATCACCTCAATTGGACACTGGAGCAAAAAGTTATGCCAAAAACAAAACCGGGTGTCAAATGCTGTCTTGGCGATGCGTCGCCACCATTGTCGACGTTCTGCCAATTTTTTGAGGTCTTGGCGACATGTCGTGGGAACTCATGGGGATTGGCGATGCACCATCAAACTTGTAAAATGCCCAGAAAAACTCCAGTTTTGCTGCTATGAACTTTGGACACTTCCTACACATATCAAACATGCTTGGAATGCCTCCAAATTTCATATACACATAGAACATGTTGCATAGATCACAACCAACTATCACAAGCCAATCTATGATGTCTTGTAACATCAATTCAATCCTCCCAAATCTCCTAGTCCATCATGATTCAACCAAAACCTTTAACTAATGCTATTGCTAGAATCACTCAATTCCTTCAAGCAAACTCAAGCCAATAGCATTAATTGAATTTGAAAACATAACTCCCTTACCTCAACTCCAAGTAACAAGCAAGAATCAATCTCATTTTCAATCAACCAAGCTCACCGAAGTTCTACAAAAGTTCCAATAAAAGACAAAGGCACCAATCACCAAAACTTCATCCTCTAACCAAAACCCAAGCTCCAAACCAAGTAAATAACATGAACTCAATCAAGAACACATTACTTACCTTGCGCAAAAATAGGGGATATGGCAAAACACCCTTCCAAGCTTCAAAATCATGGTTTAAAGCTTGAAATGCACTCCTCCTAGCTTATATACTTTGAATTGCACCTCTTGATACCAAGAACACTTGATTCCAAGCTTAATTTGAGAGCAAAATGAGGGTGAGAAGGCTGTAAACGAGATTATGGCAGCCATAGCCTCACTTTCCTTTCTTAAACCCTCACTTAACGCCAAAGCCATCAAAGTATTAAGCTTGTTACAAATAAACCCCCATCTTTGTAACTTAGTCATTCTTGATTAAATTCTTGTTTATTCTTTAAGTTTGAGTTAAGATTGAAAGTTAAGTTTTTAAACATTCATTTTAAAACACTCGAGACTCGTCCTAGCTATTCAGGATGTAAAATTACCATTTTGCCCCTAAACTTCGTTTAGTGCCTTTTTTTTCTCGGAACTTAGTGAACTTTGCTAAACTTCTCTATTCTTGCTATGTAAACTTGAATTAAGGTTCTAAACTTAATTTGCAACACTTTACCTTCCTCAAACATGCTTCCCACTAGAAGGGCCATGACAACAGGTCTTGGTAAAGTAAGGAGGGTAACTATTTTTCCACTCCAAACCCGAGCTCAACCTCCTCTATACCATATCCTCAAGAATTAGATCTCAAAACCAAGAGAGTTTGGTGAAAATGGAAGCCACCAAGGGTGTTTATACTAAAGGAGGCTTGGTTTAAGTGGAATTTCATGTTTTTGAAGCTTGGAACCAAGTTTCCAGCCATTCCCTTTTTTAGTGTGAGGTAACAACTATGTTCTTAGGTATTTATTGTTTATTAGTTGATTGGGAGCTTGGCTTTTGTTTAGAGGTTAGTAATTTGTTGTTGTTTGCTTTGGTGTTGTTTAGAACTAGATTGAACTTTGTGGAAGCTTGCTTCAGAGAATAATTGCTTGATTCTTGCTTGTGACTTGAAGTTAAGGTAAGGGAGTTTTGTTTTCAAGCTTAATTAATGCTATTGGAGTGTGTTTGCTTGATGAACTTAAGTAGTTTTGACAACAGCTTTCGTTAGAGGCCATAGTTGATCATGGTGGACTATTAGTTTCAAGGAGATTTGAATGTTGTTATAATGCATCATAGGTAGGCTTGTGATAGTTGGTTGTGGTCTTTGCAACATGTTTTATAGGTATTTGAGGTTTGGAGGCCATCGAAAGATGTTTGGTATGCTTGGTAAGTCTTCAAAGGTTATAGCAAGAATACTAAAAAATTATCAGCATTGCGGGTAACGACAATGCATCGCCAGCACCACAAAAAGTACATAGAATGCTGATAACTATGGCGACGTGTCACCATAGTTATGTTAGTAAAATTTTTCAATTTTGCTAGAAGGTTCGAAGAGAGGCCTAAGTGGGTTTTTGGGTTCCTATGTGCCCAAGTAATTTGGAGGTTCTTCGAGACCTAGGAGTTTTCTTAGGTTTTTATGGTTGCTTTCACCATAAGCAAGAAAGCTAGCTAACAAAGGGCACAACAAAGTATCACCAGCTTGGGTGAATCTTTAGTACCATTGGTGACCTACCCATGCCATTGGGCATGAGGTTGCAATGTGAAACCTTAGTGTACCTAGTGGGTCTTTATGGATTAGTCGACAATAGTCCCACCAAAGTGTCCTTGTACAACATAAAGGAGTTTCAACTAGTGAATTCTAACTGGTTAGGCTAGTAAGCTATGGTTGCTAGTAGACAAGGCTTCGCCTTGTAGTCCACTAGTGTGAACCAAGTATTGGTGGATAGGGGACACCATGGATGGAGGCTTAGTGCACTTGTTGTCTAGGCAAGTTGTGACTTGAAACACAAGTGAAAGCCTAGTTCATCCTTCATAAGTTAAATTACGAGGCTTTGTACCTTGGTGGTCTAAGTGAGCTTATTAGCTCAAGATGCTTAGTGGGAGCCTAGTGCACCCTTTTGGATGGACGCATAGTATGCAAGTGACCTAGGGAAGTCTAAGAACCTGAGGCACTTTATGGAAGCTTGGTACACATAGTGAATTTCTTGGAACTCAAAGAAGGAGCATCCACCATTTTCACCTACACAACAATCAAGGGAAGGTTAAAGTTACTGCACAGTAAGCTAGTGCTTACTAGGAGTGAGTCAATGGCCACAACTCGCTAGGCGTGGAGTGATGCCAATGGGATGATTAAGATGAGGAGGAGTTGTTACCTACTCTGTGGTAGTCTAGTTATGGTGCGAAAAATTTGTATTTAAAACTCCCAGGATTGGTATGTTCTATAGGCCATCAGAACAATACCCTTAGTGTGCATACCCAAGCGGCCCTCATGGGCACTATGTAAATGCATGCATATTGATCCAACCATTACACACATATTCACTTTTTATGCACATCACTGTAGCAAGGAAGGAAAACACTAGCACAAGTCTTAATCTTGGCTACCACACATTAGGCTATTTTATTAAGTGTAAGTGACCAGCCATTGCACCTGAAAATTCCTCTAAAACACTGTATTAATCTGGCCATGTAACTACATGTTTTATTTACTTCATTATCAAGTAGAGTCTTTAATCAAACCAAGGAATTTTTTTCTACATCAATAACCCACCCATGGACCAGGTTATGGATTTTTTAAGTTGGTTGCAAAATTCTCACCAAATGAACAGTAACTTAGCTAACTTTGATACATCATATCTTTGGATACAGGGCTCCAAATTCATAAATTTTAAATTCTTGTTCAACCTCTATATGTTCTCTCTATGTGGTCAAAATTTTATCCCAAGATTCATTCCATAGAGGGAGATATTAAACTTTAGGTGTAGGGTCAAAAATCTGGCCACTTTTGGACCATTTTGCTTATACAAATTTTCCAAACCATGCAAACACTTCATTCGCCAGGGGTAAGCCCTCCAAGGATATCCTATACATCTATAATACACATAAGAATTACATGCTCCTACATCTAGCAACTTTATGTGTCCAAAACAGAATTTACAAGTAAGCAGCCTATCATTCACACTTAGGTAGATTTGCACCACATCACATATATAGCGAAAACATTACTCAAATGTGATAGGTACTTGTCTCATTTTACATGCACTACATAATGGACTTAACCTAGCTAAATACACACCATAAGTTACAGGAGTGCCTGAGACACAATGGACTCCAGAAATAGGATGTTGGATAACTGCTTCATAGCACAATAAGCACCATCACTAAAAATACCAAATGTGCTCCTAAAATCACCAAAATATGTAGATCAAAACTAGATACATGGATGTTAAAATATCTGAAATTTTAGGTCAAAAATCAAATCTTAAAGGATAGTTTGAACATTATCTTTCTGCTGGACCTGAAATGGCAAAATTAATGGGAGTTAGTTTCATTCTGAAACTTAGTATGGGAAACCCTTGGTTTCTTAAGGAAATGTGACCCTCATTAAAACCTAAATCCAAAGACACTAAAACACAAAACCACAATGCATATATACAAGATATAGCAACCAAATGCAGCAGCCATTGACAACCAACAAACACATGAAATACCGCAGCAACATAAACCATAGGTTAGTCCATAAAACATGCAATAAACTTTAGTAAACCATTATGGCAGCCCTCTTCAAGCTAATGCTTGGTCTTACAAGGATTTTAAAACTAGTTAGTACTAACTTTGGGCTCTAGAAACCTTCACTTCACTGCCATCATTGTGCACTTCACACTAGGTCACAAAACTTTCAATAAGTGCACTCCTCTGACTAAGCTTGGTTCATCGAGCTCATGGCTCTCTTTCAAGCTTAGCCCTATCTCAATGGATGTTTGAAAATATAGTAAACAATCCATGAGAGTAAGATAACCCTTACCAAGATGAGTAGCCTGAATTTGAAGCTCGATCCTTGAGGTATTCAAGCAATAACACTGCTTTGCTTCCAATTGCTTCCTTTTGCCTTGAGTTTCAATTTTGGAGGTATGGTGGCTATGGAGGAGCTATGGAAGAATTGTGGATGAGGGTGGTGGCTAGTTGGGTTGAATATGAGAGAATAAAAATTGACTTTGGTTCTTAAATTAGTTCTAGGGCACTAAACATCCTTATTAGCCTTAATCATGCTTTATGTCATTTTCTTTGCCAATAAGCATGATTTCTTTATCCTAAACTTATTGGTGTATAGTTTGCCTACCTTTTTTAATATTTATCTAGCCATAGCCAATTCCCCCCATGGTGGGATAACCTTACAATTCTACCCTTTAACTTAACTCAAAACCTTGAACACTTTAAGGTTTACACTAAGACATTTAGGTCCTTAATGCCTTTAGTGTTTCCTTTGTCCAAACTTGTCTTCCATGAGCAATTTGGTCCTCCAATAGCATTCATACCATTCAAATCCTTCCCATAACTCTCCAAGGGTCTTTCTTAAGCATTTTGCAATTAAGTACCTGAATTTTTACAACCTTACAAAAAGGTCCGTAGGTTACTTGAAAAAGAAGCAATATTTAAAACTTTTCTTGGGGGTCAAGCTACCAAGTTAGAACACTTTTAAGGAGGTGTTCATTATACCTTTTACCCCTCATACTTCAATTACTATGAAGAGAATTGCACAATATAATAGTTTTTTGACCATTATGCTGTGCTTGTAATTCTCCCATTTTTGTAAGGTGGTAACAGAAGTATTTATCCATATCAAATCTTACCATAACAGTGTGAACCAAGTAATGGTGGATAGTGGAGCACCATGGATGAAGGCTCAATACACTTATGGCCTAGCTAAGTTGTGACTTGAGGCACAAGGGAAAGCTAAGTGCATCCTTAGTAGGTTAAATGGGCAAGGCTTAATACCTTGGTGATCTACGTGAGTATATTAGCTTGAGACACCAAGTGGGACGCTAGTGCACCTAATTAGGTGGAGGCTTAGTAGAATAGTGGCCAAGACAAGCCAACGGCTTGAGGCACTATGCGGGAGCTCGGTACACCTAGTGAGTTCCTTAGAACTCAAGCAAGGAGTGTCCACCAAGTTCACCTATATTCAATAAAAGGATGGTTAACAAGTGATCTAAGCTCGCTAGTGCATCAGCAAGCTAAGCTTGCTAGGAGCGAGTTAAGGGCCAAGAACTCATTAGGCACGGGGTGATGCCTGTGCGATGACTAGGAAGAGGTAGGGTCCTAGGGAACTCTAATATATGTGCATATGTTAGGCCTGAAACTACACTAGGCCAATAGTAGATTTCATATATATATATATATAAGTGCCTCTGGTTTTTGTTTGCAGGTTTTTAATGTTTCTTTGTAGGTGGCCAAATCCATTTCTAGGAATATTTCAATTCTCATTCCCTTTGTGTTATTGTGCAGATTACATCTATAAGGAGCTAGCGACCTTGGAGGGTTGTTGAGCTAGCATTTATATTCTAGGTCACCACCTTGTGAATCATTCATTGATTCTACCTTACTGGTTAAGTTGTTTGTGCTAAATATAGTTGTCTTACAGCCTTGTAGAGGCTAGTGGCAAAAGGACAGACATAGTGGACGATGGATCTCAGTAGTAGTCTCTCAGTATATGTATCTATGCTAGTTTAGCCTCCAATGTCTCTAGGTCAAGTAGTATTCTAGTTGCTTTTGGGCATGTGTGTAGTCTCTACTTATGCAATGATGCATATGCGCGGTTATTACTTATAGTAAGTGTACTTATGTTTTATGCTTTGGCTTGTGGTTTGTTTATGCTTTATAAAAGCCGTGATAATTTTTTTATTTCATTTTCTTAAATTGAAATTTGAGTCGAAGCAAGTGCATGCATAGTGCATTGTAGGTTAATAACTAGATGCATGAAAGATTTTAAAATGGGACAAGTAATAAACTAGCCAATTGCAACTAGCATGGAACTTTGTTCCATAGTCTTCCTAAGAGGACCCCATTCGAGGTAGGGGACGCTACAGGTGGTATGAGAGCAAGGCTTTAGACTTGATTAGGAGTCATTGGAGGCTAGGTGACTGAGATCAAGATGTTGTCCTTGTGCTAGGATAGTTAGCACTAACCAGTAATTTTTGTCTTCTGTGTGCACTGTCTGGTTTTGGTTGCAAGTTGCGATGGTGGAACTAGGTCAGGTGTAGTTTTAAATGCTAGGGGTTCTAGTGTGAATCCTAGTAGTCTAGTTGTGTGGCAACAATGGGTTAGGTAGTTTGACTTGCTCCAAGGTAATGGCAACACCTTGGTGCTTGTAGTGGGACGTGACCACCATCATAGGGAAAACTTTTCAGAACCTCAATATGTGGTAGGTGACATGATCTGCAGTAGTAGGAGGTGTGGACCTCCAAGGTGGGGAGTTCCCCAAATTTTTTGGGTTCATTGGATGGGTTAGGCAAAATAGAATGAAGACAAGGATGCACTGACCAAGATAAGACAACACTTGGTCATGCGGGCTACGTAATAGAGTAAAAGAGCACTCTCGTACCCTTTATCCACAAGAGTAGAGCTTAAAGTTAAAACTAACAAGGTCTTAAGCTCTCACTATGGGGGTTCCGTACGAGTATGGACATGGAGTTACCAACAAGTTGTTCGATAAGGCACCGACTCTCACAAGAGAGTTAATGGAGTTAGATACATGATTGGCAAGGTGGAGGTTGGCTCACCCAACCTAGTTGGAGCATGGGTGATATGCCCATAGTGTTGAAGTTGCATGATAATTGAGAATGGCTCATAAGGTCAGCAGGGCTTATGCCCTTGGTGCAAAATGAATGTTGCTCTAAGCCATGCACCTAGGAAACTAATTTTTTTGGTCTTAATGGTCATGAGCTTGGTTATGATAAAGCCGGCATATGAATAACTCCCCCAAAAGTTGTTGCCACAAGGAGTCAACCTCATACACCAGAGCAATAGTTCAAGTTTCACCTCAGCCAGTTCATTGGTTGAGGTAGGCAACTGCCATATAGGTGCCACACTTGACTAGTAGTCATAGTGAAGTAACGGGCTGGTCATGGCTAGTGTAAGATAAGCTCCTAACATTCCACTAGTAGTTTAATTTTCTGTTAGTTGTTCTAGCATCAGTTGATGGGCATAGTCTTGTTTGGCATGTTGTCGAGTTTTCTTGAATGGGGCTAAGGGCGAACCCGAGTGCATTAGAACACAAACATGCACTAAGTGTTAGGGTGATACCCAGAGCCTGTGACCCACTTGCTAGTCCATAAAACCACATAAGTAGAGGCTTGAATGCCTTCGATTGTAAGTGTTCTAAGGTTCCATAGGCTACATTCTTTTGTAAGTCAGCTTGGCTGGCCTAGTCAAGATCAATAGCTACCTAAGTAACTTGATGAGTTCCTTAGAGCATGTGAGCAGTAGCACAGTTCAGCTAGGTACTGAGAAGGTAAGTGGGTAAAATTAGGCTTGTGATGGGTTTTGGGAGCCAAACAGCGCAACGAAACTTAACCGAAACCCTCCAGGATCCAAGTGAAACGGGGTAAACCGGGTGTTCAAAAATTTTCATACCTAATTTTCGGTTGATATCTCTCACTCAACTGTAGAGTCGAATCACAAAACCCTCTCGGGATCACCACGCTTCCACCACATCCCGGTAGATGCGTTTCTCTTGCGCTTGCAGTGCTAGCTTGCGTCCTCCAAGGAATTGCAAGAGAAGAGTGTGGCTGTCCTTTTTGGAGGCTAGGGCAAGGAGACTAGGGAATTTCTCACTAGAAGTTGTATTTATAGTGAGACTCAACTTCCAGGCCTAATGGGTTTCAAAGCCCTAATCCAATTAGGCTTTAATTTCGGGCTTAATAATGGCTCAACTATTGGGCCCATTATTAATACAAAATTATTGTGAAACCAAAACCCAAATTATTAGCCCATGCACTCTAATGATCCAAATAGCTCTATGTGTGTGACCCAATAGGCTCTTACCACGTTGGCAATGATCATAAATCACATTTATGATCATAAGCAATGAGCGGTGTCTAGCAACACATCATTGCTACCCAAGTGACAAGATTGTCGATGATTCGACTAAACCTTTATGATCATCATTGATATATGCCATTGTCCTTTTGTCCAAGATATCAAGACTAAGCACGAGACATGGAATGTGTCACTCTCATATAGCCCAATCTTTGGTTTCTTGATTACCGAGTAGACCAACTTAAACTAATGACATTGATATCGTATATCAACTCATCCGAGCATGGCCATGCATTTTTCTAAGTCTTACTTTATCAAGGGGCCCGAAGATATCACTCCCGTTACATAGGAGGGACAAATCCCATCTTGATCATACAAATCCCTCTGCATGATATGTGACATACCCAATGACCTCCTTCAAGTTCACTCAGTTACGAGCAACAAAGGAAAGTATCAAAGTATGTGACTCACATGTAGGGAACCTTGATGATCTTAGGTCGAAGGACTACATATACCATGATCACTATGAGAATCACTTATGACACTCATATAACGATCCATGTAGTGTTCTCATGGTGGGTCGGTCCGGTACACAAGTTCTCCAACTTGTACCCATATGTAGACTACATATCTCATATTAGTCTCCACATATGCTAGTTGTTATGTATTATTGCAACCCACTCCACAATAATACTAGACTAGGGAGATTTAAGATATCATTATTCTAGCGTTACAATTATGTTTGTTAAGTTACACAAAAACAAAAACAACAAACATAATTGCTGGATTAATGCCTTAATAAAATATCATGACTCAATGTGCAAAATTACAATCATCTCATGATTGGCTTTTGGGTACAACACTAACAGATAGAAGCCATGAGAATGAACAAGGAGCAAGGAATTCATCCATAGGGTAAATGGAAGGATAGTTCTATTCATTTGTTAGTTGTATGCCCTAGTCTATAGTCAGTAAGAGTAAAATAGTTGCTAAGGGTTGGTTTCAGCTACCAAGTAGGAGTGAGAGAACTTGAGGAATAGGAATGACTGCCATTGACAAAGGGTTAGTATATGATTTGTGGCCATCATCCCAAGGTTAAGCGGATGCAAGGGCCACCAAGATGACTTATGGGAGGAACGTGCTCAACTAGTGAGGCTAGCCTAGTAAATGAAGTACTAAGTCCTAGATGGGACAAAGGAACTTGTGGTAGCTGTTGGTTGCTTTTTTTGCTAGTAAGTTAATGGAATTTTTTTTAAAAAAAACATAGGTTAGGAATGACCAAGTGACGTGAAGAAGAATAAGTTTTGCCTAGAGCCTTCAGGGTAGAATTAAGTAGGCCCATGTGGAAGAGTTCACTTTGACCAATCAAGAGATGGCTCAGGATGGCCATAGTGGAATCTCCCACCTAGCTAAGTGATTCACTTAGTAGTTTGAAAGTGCCAAAGGAGTATAGGTACAGGTCTACTCAAGTGGTAGTGTTTCTGACTTTGGAAGTTGTTGGCATTCATAAGAGTGTAGGAAAGTCAAGGGCTAAAATAATAATCAGAGTTGGTGGTTTTACGCTAGTCAAAAGCCCAAAGTAAGTGTGAATCTCGCTAGACTCTAGTGCCTCATAAGGGAAGGGCTAGTGACTTATGAGACTAAAAAATGAGCTAGCGGGTAAGGCTCACAACTCCAAAGGTTAGTATCGATCCTGAGGTGCATAGGAAATACTTTTGATGCACTAGGTAGAGTTGTAGTATATGAGCCACCCAAGGAGTTTCCTATGGTTAGTCAACTCTTAATAATGAACCGAGTAAAGAGATAAAGTCAGCTCTCTTACCTAGGAAAAATTTTGTAGTGGTGCTAGATCACATCCACACATCATCCCTACAAAACATTTGCATGATGTAGTTCATGGTATGGTAGTTGTGCGTGGACATAAAGGCAGTCCCCTTGTGATCATATTTTGACCAATTAGTTAATGATCACTAGAAGGTATCGAGGTAATTGGTAGCAGTAAAGGGCTGAGTTGCCTAAAAGGTGAAGACTTAGTGTGTTGGCTTCATGCACCAAGGATACTCTAAGTAAAATGATTGAAGCATCAAGACCTGGGTTCAAGTAGTATATTGGTATCTCGTTATTGGGTGCTAGGAGAACTAAGCTAAGGAGGCAGAGATGAGGCTTAAGGACTGCTACCCACTTGGAGGTTCTGCCACTTGCACTAGAGAAAGTTTTCTCTAATAGTAATGCAAGTGTAAGGAATGTCAAACTAACAAGGGTGGTAGGATTACAATGCTCATGTTGTGCATACATATCCCACACAATGGACTAGGATGCCTGAAGCATAGGGGCCATCAAAGAGGAGTGTCGAAGGCTCATCCTCTAGGGTGTGCCAGGACTTACAACTCTTGGTTGACCATTTGTCTAGATGAGCCCTAGAGTATAGTGGAGCATGGAGTAGAGTATGCCTTGGGTGCTAAGGCTGTGTTATGGAGATGCCATAGTTCATTAGTGACATACTTAGTCTAGTGGTTGTCTAGTGTCAAGTACTAAGCCTACGGTGAATAACCATCATTGTGAGAGTTAGTGGACAAGTTTTATGCTTATTAAGCTATCTTGCACTAAGTGGTATAGAAAGTTAGGTGCCTAACCTAGCTTAAGACTTTTAAAGTGCAAGTTCTAGTAGGCAAGTTGCAAACTTGTTAAGCTAACTTGTGCTAGGAGGTTTGGCACTAGGAAAAGTAAGGAGAAGTTGTTGATCACCAGACTTACCAAGATAGATTTGAGTTATCGAAAGTCCTTTAGTAGTATGTGTATGCTGAGGATAGTGAAGTACCATACCATAGTCTTTAAAGTAACGTAGCACTAAGGTGCTTTTAGGGTGAGCAAGGTCAGGAAAGGTGGGGGAACACTCAGCAGTGGAGTTAAGATTGTCTCATAGCATGAGCACAAACTATAGCGCTGGCTATCGTACCTATATAAGTAAGGGCCCAACTTGAAAGTCAAAGGACATTAGTTAAGTAAGTCAAGTAGGTGAGCACCAAGTGAGTAGTTATGAAGTTGACACCTGTTACTAGGTTTGATCTACCTATGCTGGCACCATGTCCTAGCTTTCATCCCAAGGTGGAGAGATCCAATTTAAAAGACCGAATTCTCCAAGGTTAGGGGAATGTTATAGTCATCTAGGTAGCAGACCTTCAATGGTCATGTAAGACTTGTTAAACAAGTCAAAATCGCTCATTCAATGCCCCAATTGGTTTGAATTAGCAAGTCAAGCAAGTCTATTAAGGGTTAGATGGTTCCTAGGTCATTTTGGCACCTAAGTGTCACCAGAGGTAAAATGGTTATTTTATACCCCGAGGTGATATGTTTGGTATTTAAGCTCATGAGTTGTTCTTTTGGACCTAAGTGATAAGAAACCAAAGTGTGGGACAAAATTGCCTAAGCTAGTGTTACTATTTGAGCATGGGTTCTTTTGCAAAAATAACAAAAGTTGACAGGCTAAACTGCGAAGATGGCAATTTAAACCATTTTCAAGGAATTGGCAGCCACTATTCTTCATCTTCAACCTCCCAAACCCGTAGCTCTCCCTCTCCTCTTCAATTGCATGGCCAAACTTCCATTTCTTCATCAATTCTTGGTGGATTTTGGTGCCGCATGAGGTATATATGCATGAGGTATAATCCAAGAAGCTCTTTGATTATGTTTTTGAGCTTGGTGAGCATAGGTAATATTTTGCCCTTGTTGTTCTTGAGCTATTCTTGATTTCTTGAGTTTATATGACCTTGGGTCTAGCTTGGTTGAGCTTAATTTGGTGCCTTGTATGTTGGATTTTTCTTGGAACCATAGGAACTCCATAGTGGAAGCTTTGTTACTTGTGGTGCTTGATGGCTTGCTTGTTCTTCTCAATTGTGGTAAGGGATTTAGTTTACATACTCTTGTAATGCATGTCTTAGTTGCTTGAATGTTGGTTTCAAGTGGTTTGCAAGATATGCATAGTTATGGTGAGATTTTTGTTATGATGGACTAGTATGGATCAAGCACTTGTGTAGATCATTCTGACACTTGATGCTTGCTCAGGCTACCATGTTTATGGCCTCTTGTAGTAATTTTGAAGTTCTGGAACTTGTGGAGGCTTGCCTTGGATGTTGGGGAGGTGTTTGATGCCCCCGAAGTGTGTATGGACACAAGGAGTAGAAACAAGGCACGTCTAGAACCCAGGAATTATAGTTGTTGGCAACACATCACTATTGAGTCACCATTCCTGACAACGCGTCGCCAAGCCCCCGACAGCATTTGTTACCACCTCACAAAATGGGAGAATTACAATTGTGTCATAATGGTTAGAAACCATTATATTGCGTAATCCTCACTGATGGCCAGGGGCCTCATCGTTCAGAGTCATGGTGACTGGAGGAGAGACTTCTAGGAGGAAGAACGCCTGGAGGATTGGATCGCCCAAAGGAGAGTGCCTGAAAGCTCAGAAACAAAGGGTTAGGAGGTCCCCGGAGTGTTTTTCCGGGGGGGGAGCCTCCGACGCCCAAGTCAGTGGTGGCTGAGAGAAAGGCAGAGAAAATAGCACAAAGGGCTGAGGAGTCTCGCCTGGTAATTTTCTCAGAGTGTGGGAGCAGTGTTTTGCCAACCAGCCTCCTGCCAAGTATTAATTCCTGGTATTTATAGGAGTGCCTAGCCCGTTCAGATCGCGACACGTGTTCGGTCGGATGTTCCTGAATTTCTGGGCGTAGGAGACAGATAGCTGGTAGCAGGTTGCCTTGAGCCATGTGCTGAGACGGGCCATGATGTGATTTTGATGGCGTCAGTGTGGCAGTGCGCCTTTTGAGGTGGATTGTGGCGTCTATGAATGGATGTGTCAGAGGCTTCCTTAAATGCTTCCATAAATGCTCCTGCCGTACTCCCGAGGTCCCTGGGTGAGGTCGTCCTTTGGTACGGACAGAGCCTCTTCGGGAAACAAGCCCTCAGTTCGGGGGTTCCCAGTTTCAGGGAGTTCCGCCTTCGGGGATATCATGTTCGGCTCGCTATGTCTGGTGCCGCTTTTCCGAAGGCGATCTGTTCACAACCTTGGGGGGGCAAGTAGTGTCCTCAGGTTTTCCTGGCGTGCCGGGCTCGGAGCTCTTCGGCTATCTCCCGAGGTGCATGATCACACCTTTTCTCGGGTAGCGCCAGCTTCTTCTGGCCATTCTTGTGGCAGGGAGTTCGGCCAGATAGAGGCGATAGCGTTTGGCTATCACATGCCCCCCTTTGGAAAGCCGAAGTGAAGACTTCGGTTTTGCATCTCTTTCCGAGGTTGTTTATGGGAGTCTCTTTGGAAGCTCAACCTGTTCCGAGGATGCGCCTTTTGCCCGAAGATCATGGGCTCTTCGGCCTTGGCCTGTTCTTTGGTGTCTTCGAGGCGGAGCCTGTGCCGAAGATACACCTCTTGCCCGAAGGTCATGGGCTGTTCGGCCATAGCCTGTCTCTTGGCGTCCTCGAGTTGGCCTGCTCTTTGTTTCTGCAGGTCTGTTTGGCCAAGCGTGTCAGTCTGAGCGGCGCGTCCCAGTTTTCCAGGGATGTCAGAAGACGTGTCCCAGTTTTCAAGGGACGTTTGGAGGACGTGTCCCCCATTTTTGCGCAGCGGTTGACACATGGCGCTTTGCCATTGGAGGAGAGTCACGTCGGTTACAGAGGGCGCGCCTTTTCAGGTGCAGAGAGCAGTTACGGTGACGGTTCGCCTCCAAAGGGTACTTATGACGATGTTTCGGTTACCCACCTCTGGCTTATAAATAGCCCATTCCATCATAAGTTCCTTTTGCTTTTTCTTCTGCTCTTTTCTCTGCTTTGCCCCTGTTCTTGCACTTTCTTGCTTTCTGTGGCGGAGCTACCTTAATCAGAGCTTTTTTCCAGCCAACTTTCACGACGGCGTCCTCAGATTTTGGCAAATCTTTCGGTGGGTTTTTGTTTTCCAGAGCGTTTTGATCCCTGTGTTCTTTTGAGTTTTTCTCTGGAAACTGTTTTCTTCCGTTTTCAAACTCGTTTTCATGTCGAAAATGCCCATTCCTGAGAGCTGGCAGCCTCTTTTAGCCCATCCTTGTTGCACCACCCCTGCAAAGTTAGAGAGGTGGAAGAAAAAATTCTTTCTTCCCTCTTACGCCATTACTAGGCTGCCTCGTTCTAGCCATTATGCTTTTTCAAACCATAGTAAGGAGGTTACCGTTTTCCGAGCCCAGCTGAAGGCCGGTCTTCGGTATCCTCCCCCGAAGATGGTGTGCGAGTTCTGCAAATTTCATGGCATTGCTGTGAACCAGCTTCCCCCGAACTCGTTCTGCTATTTTAACGCCTACCTCTGCATGTGTGGCGTCTTCGGGATAGAACCCCATTTTATAATCTTTATGCAGTACTACAAGCTCTCTGTGGTCCCGAAGGGTGGCTTCTATTTCATGCTACCTCGGGGGTCCGGGAGCAAGAAATTCATGTTCACCTTCGCCACTAAGGATAGCTGGCGGGGGTGGCAACTGGCGGGGGTGGCAACAGAAGTTCTTCTTCCTGAAGATGGACGAGGCCTGGTCGTACGTTCTGACCAAATGGGCTCAGGGAACACTGGATGTGGACGTTGTTGACCCGAGGATGCTGCTGACCCCAGAGTTGGCTCCCGTGTTCGCGGATTTCGACGCCCGCATTCGGGCTGTCTCTGACTGGGATCCCGAGGTCGCTCCGCGCGCCCTTTACCCTTTTCCAATCAACTGGAAGTTGATGACCGAAGAGGTCCTTCGGGAATTAAAGGTGGTAAAGGAGCACAAGACTGACCTCAAGATGCCAGCTCCTGCCATCGCCGGGAAGGATTCCTGGTTGGTCAAGCTTCTTAAGGAGGAGATTTCTTTCGAAACGCTTGTCGAAAGTGAGTCATCTTCTACTCCTTTGCTGTTTTTTCCTCGGACTTACGCTGATGTTTCTCTCCTTTTTCAGAGATGGGCGACGGGACTGCCGCCTATTACAAGTCCCTTTTCTCCGGCCAAGTGGAGAAGGGCGATCAGACGAAGAAGGCGGCTTCCCGAAGGCGGAAGTCTACTGGCGCGGGGCCTTCGAGGAAACGGGCAAAGAGAGCTGCCCAGGTTCCTCTAGAAGAAATTCCCGAGGAGACTGCCGAGGAGCCTGGGACAGCCGAGATTCCGGCGTCTGAGGCTGCTGCTTCCGAGGTCCCTTCAACCGACGTCCCTCCTCAAAGTCCTACTGCGTCGCAGGCCCTCCTTGATGTAGTGGTAGAAGTACCTTCTGCCGAGGAGCGGCGCAAGCAGAAGGGCAAGGGCATTTCGACCGAGGAGGCCGAGGACTCCGAGGACGATGTTGTCGAGGTCCCGCCAGGTTTGTTTCCAGACAAAGTGTACTTCCTTTGTTTTTTCTGGAATTGCCTTTGTCTCTGACCTGTTTTTCTTTTTCGCCCTGCAGGGGAGTTACTTACCCCGAACTGGGCGGCCGAACACGCGGAGGCGAGGGCCCGTCGCGACGCCAAAGTCCCGCAAGGGAAGATACCAAAGGAGCCTTTCTGGACATTCACGGAGGACATGAACTTGTACTCCGAGGACTGTCCTGAAATGGTGAAGCAGATTTCGAAGGGGGTGCTCACCGAGGCCTCCTTCAAGGCTATAGCGGCGGCCCATCTAGGGGATAACACCCTTGCCGCAAAGATCACCGAGCATGCTGCTCAGGTATATCCTTCACAACTCTTCCCCTTCAATTTTTTCCTAAGTGTTTGGCTCTTACTGACCTTGCGTTTTATCTCCTTTGCAGCTGCTGGGGTACGCCGGCTTTCTCCGAGTTCGGGTAGCCAGGCAGACGGCATTCCGAGCTTCGGCCTCAGAGGCCCTAGAAAAGGCGAAAGCGACGTGCTCGGAATTGACCGCCAAGAACCAGCAGCTGGCAGATGCTGCGAAGGAGGAAGCTGCCACCCTTCGGGAGGAGTTCCGAAAGGAGAAGGAAGTTTTGATGGCGGACTCCTCCCTGAAGATTGCCGACCTCCGCAATCATGTGGCGGGGCTGCGCGCTGCAAACCAAGACCTTCTCCAAGACAAGGCAAAAAAAGAGAGAATATCATAGTCACACTCTTGTCTGAGAAGAAAACCCTTCAAGCCGAGGTCCAGTCTTTGAAGAAGGAGCCGAAGGGGGAGGAGCGGATAAAGGTGCTGGAAGAGGAGGTCGGGGATCTGAAGGACGAGCTTGACGACCTTGAGCTTAAGAAGAACAAGTCTGATCAAATGAACAAGGTCGCGTTTCAGGACGGCTTCTGCCTTGCTCGGCACCAGGTCCTCCAGAGGTTCCCAGATCTGGACCTCTCTTTTCTAGAGGCTCTAAACATTCCTGGGGGACCTCGGTGGGAATGGTCCAAGGTCGAACATTTGAACCTTCCTCCTTCAATTCCAGCGCCAAAGGTGGTGGAAAAGGGCGGGCAAGCGAGTGGGTCTCGGGACGCCGCGAACCCTTAGGCTATTTTAGGGCCCCTTTTCCTTCCCTTCTATTTTGTATTCCTTCTTCGGGCACTTCTTTACTGTAAAGCAGCTTTGCTCTTAATGAAGATTTTTTGGCTAAGTGTTTCTTCAAGTTTCTTTATTTCCATTGTCCCGAACACGTTCGCTCAAGAGACTTCGGAAAACCTGCGATCAAAGAAACTTTTTTACCTTCCTTTGGCCGAGCCTGTTCGCTCCAGAGGCTTTTTGGAAAGTCTGAAAAATTTGACTAAGTCTTTTTGCAGGCTTTTGCATTTCCAATTTTTCCCGAACATGATTGCTCAAGGGACTTCGGAAAACCTTCAGTCAAATTTTTGTTTTTCCAGGTGTCCCGAGCATATTTGCTCAAGGGAGTTCGGAAAACCTTCCGCGAGATTTTTCACTTCCCATTTTCCCGAGCACGTTCGCTCAAGGGAGCTCAGGAAATTATCTCTGCGCTGGCTACGGCGAGTACTTCTGCGATATTTTTGTTTTCCATCTTTCCCGAGCGTGATGGCTCAAGGGACTTCGGAAAACTGCCTCTGCGCTTATTTCGGCGAGTACTTTTGCAGAGCTTGTTTCCCATCAAGGGAGCATCTGGCTCAAGGGACTTCGGGAAACTGCCTCTGCGAGATGCGCTTTTCCAGAGCATACTCAAGGCGAGCAATCTCTTCGGCGGAATTCTACTTTGCACAATTTTGGATACTTAAGAACTTTCCTTAAGAGCATTCTGTACTTACAATTCCTCCGCTTCATCTTAGGCGTAGAATTTTTTCAAGGCGTCTGAGTGCCAAGTATTTTTCAATTCTACGCCTTCGGCGTCGCCAAGTTTGTACACGCCTTTTCGTACTTCGGCGAGAACCAGATAAGGTCATTCCCAGTTTGCGCGAAGTACTCCGTGGGACGGCCTTCGGGGTGCAAAGTCAGCCTTTCGGAGAACGAGGTCTCCCTTCTTGATTTCTTTTGGCCTGGCCCGTAAGTTTACGGCCGCGGCCACTCTTTGCTGAAAAGCTTTTCTTCTCAGGTCGGCTATTTCTTTGTGTTCGCCGACGAGGTCGAGCTTGGTTCTGAGGCCGAGGTCGTTTCCACCTTCATCAAATATTTGCACCCGTACTGATGGTCTGACTATCTCGACTGGGATAATGGCCTCTGTCCCGAAGACTAGTGAAAAGGGAGTTTCCCCTGTGGCCCTTCGGGGCGTCGTTCGGTAGCTCCACAATACGCTTTGGAGTTCTCCTGGCCATTTCCCTTTTGCTTCTCCCAGTCTCTTTTTCAGGCCATCTTTTATGGTCCTGTTCGATACTTCCACCTGCCTGTTACTTTGGGGGTGAGCTACTGGGGCGAAGTGCATCTTTATTCCGAGGTCGCTGATAAATTCCTGGAATCCTTTGTCTATGAATTGGGATCCATTATCAGCTACTAGTACCCTCGGTATGCCAAATCTGCATACAATGTTCTTCCATACGAACTTCTGCACTTCTTTTGCCGAGATAGTTGCTAGTGGTTCTGCCTCCACCCACTTTGAGAAATAGTCCACTGCTACCACGCAGAATTTCACGCCTCCGGGTGCTGTGGGGAGTGGCCCAATAAGGTCTATACCCCAGACTGCGAAGGGCCAAGGATAGTCTGCCGAAGTTACCATTTCCGAGGGTGTCCTCTGGATTTTCGCGTGTCTCTGGCAGCTACCACATTTCCGGACGAACTGTCTTGCGTCCTTTCTCAGGGTAGGCCAGAAGTATCCTTGGCGGAGTATCACTGCTGCAAGGGCATCAGTTCCAATGTGTGAACCACACATGCCTTCGTGAACTTCTTCAAGGACCATTTCAGTATCCTCTTCATCCACACATCTTTGCAGCGGATTCGCATATCCCTGCCGGTATAACTCTTCGCCAATCAGGAAGAATCTTCCGGAGTGTCTTCGCAGTCTTGCAGCATCGCCGGGGTCTTCGGGGAGCAAATTCTCTGCGAGGTATCTTTTTATTGGGTCTTTCCATCCTTTTCCCGAGGTCGCTATGCTTAGCACTGAGATGCTCGGATGGTCTAGCACCTCGGTGTATGTTTTCGACTTCGCCAAGCAATCTGCCTCAGTGTTATTCCGCCGAGGTACATTTTCGATCCGTACGGCGTCAAACTCTTGGATGAGCTTTGCTACTAGCTCATGATATTTAGCGAAGATTGGGTCCTTCGCCCCATAATCTCCTGCCGTCTGCCGAACTACCAGCTGGGAATCGCTGTGAGCCTTTAAGTTTCTCACGCCAATCTTTCTGGCCAAGCGTAATCCCGCTATGAGGGCTTCATACTCAGCTACATTGTTGGTGACGTTGAAGCTGAACTTGATAGCCTTCATTACCTCCAAGCCTTCGGGGCCCCTGATAATTACTCCAGCTCCCTGGTGTTCGGACCCCGAGGCTCCGTCTACGTGCAAGGTCCATTCTGGCTCACCCTCTTTTGGATCTGAATGGCTCTCCTCAGTGGTGGGTATTTCGGCGATAAAATCTGCCAGTGCTTGAGCTTTTATGGCCTTCCGAGGCTCATACGTGATTTCGTGTTCGCCCAGCTCTATGCACCACTTGGAGAGCCTTCCCGAATGATCAACTCTCTTCATGACATCCCGTAGTGGCAGACTACTTCGGACGATGATGGGGTGAGCCTGAAAGTATGGTCGCAGCCTTCTCCCTGCAAGCACCAAGGCGTATATAGCTTTTTGAAGCAAAGGGTACCTGACTTCGGCGCCATGCAGGGACTTGCTGACATAGTAGACCGGCCATTGCTTTGGCCCTTCTTCTTTCACAAGGACCGAGCTCACAGCTTTTTCTGTGACGGCGAGGTAGAGTACGAGGGGCTCTTCCTCCCGAGGTTGTCGCAGAGTCGGCAGGCTGGCCAGGTAGACTTTGAGTTCTTCCCAGGCCTTTTGGCAATCTTCATCCCAAGGATGATCATTTCTTCCGAGGTTGCCTTCCATTTTTGCTGCCTTTGTGAGGACTTTGAAGAAAGGTCGACACCTATCTCCGTACCTGGAAATAAACCTGCTCAGAGAGGTTATTCTTCCGGTGAGTCTCTGCACATCTTTGACTGTGGCAGGAGTTCGGAACTCAAGCAGAGCCTTAATCTTCTCGGGGTTAGCATCGATGCCTCTTTCGGATACCATGTACCCAAGGAATTTTCCCGAGGTCACCCCGAAGATGCACTTCTCAGGATTTAGGCGGATCCCGAAGGCTCTGAGCTTTTGGAAGGTTTCCTCTAAATCTGCAACGTGGTAGCCAGGCAGCTTGCTCTTGACTATCATATCATCAACATACACCTCCATGTTTCTCCCCATTTGGTCTTTGAAGACCTTGTTCATCAGCCTCTGGTAGGTGGCTCCTGCATTTTTGAGCCCGAAGGGCATCCTGATATAGCAATACGTTCCTCCCTCGGTGATGAAGGCAGTCTTCTCTTCATCTTCGGGGTCCATCCTTATCTGATGGTAGCCACTGAAGGCGTCTAGGAAACTAAGGAGCCCATATTCAGCAGTTGAATCTACCAGTTGATCTATTGGCGGCAGAGGGTATGAGTCTTTCGGGCAAGCATCGTTTAAGTTTCTGAAGTCGATGCACATCCGGAGTTTGCTGCTACCTTCTTTTGTGGCAATGACCACGTTGCTTAACCATTCGGGGTACTTGACCTCCCTGATAACTTCAGCATCTAGGAGACGCTGGACTTCGGTTTTGACAAAGTTGCTTTTGTGGGCTGAGATGCTCCGTTTCTTTTGCCGGACAGGTTTTGCTTCCGGGCTTACTTTGAGGCTATGCTGTATTATGCCAGGGTTTACTCCTGGCATATCTTTCGGCGAGTAGGCAAACAGATCTTTACTTCTCAGCAGAAAGGATACAAGATTTTCCTTGTCACCTTCGGCCAAGCTCTTCCCTATTCGGGTAGATTGTCCTGGGACAAGCTCTACTGCTTCCGTTTCTGCTTTGGCGAGATCTTCTTCTTTGCCTTTTTCTAGCGCCTTTGCCTCCATCGTTTGCGCGAGGTTGCTCGCCGGAGCTTTTCGTGCTTTTACAAACACCTTTCTTACCTCGGCTTGGTCTATGAAGACCTCTGCATCTCCATCCTTGGTGGCGAATGTGACAGTCAAGTACTTCACATCAGGGCGAATGTGCAGGTTTCCCTGTGTCTGCCTTCCAAGGATGGCGTTGTACGAGGACGGGACGTCCATGACGATGAACCTTGCCATTGTGGAGGCGTACAACTCAGCTGCTCCGTCTACCGAAGTCCCTCTCATCATCAGTGGGAGGTCGATCCATCCGAGGACGGGGAGTTCGGATGGTCCAACCCCAAAAGTGGGCGAGGTGACAGGCTTCAGTTCGCTGCTGGAGATGCCCAAGCTCGGCAGCAGGTGCGAGAATAGGACGTCAGCATTTGAGCCATCATCAAGCAACACTCTTTTGACGTCCCAGTTCCCTATTCTCGCCATGATCAGCAGCGGATCGTCGTGGGGGAAGACGACGGTGGAGCCATCTTTGCGAGCCAGCTTCTTTGATGGACTTTGATACTCCATGACTGCAATTTCTCTGGCTTTCCGCTTTCTTTCCGAGGATGGGAGCCCCGTGGTGATGGTTTGGATAACCCCTGCTGGAGGTGGAGGGCGCCTTTTTGGACTTCTATTTCTCCGCCTGTCGGAGTCGTAGTCCTCGTCTTCGGCCCTTTCTTCCTCCACTTTTCTGCCTTTCGGGGATGGCATCCGCAGGTATTTCCGAAGTTGGCCCTGTTTTATCAGCGACTCTATGTACTTCTTCAGCTGGAAGCAGTCTTCGGTGTCATGACCGTGGTCGCGATGAAACTGGCAGAACTTCTTGGCATTCTTTTTGTTATCGGCGGCCATGGCCCTTGGCCGCCGAATCTGCGTCCCTTGCCTTTCCAGCGCCATGAGGATGTTGGTCCGTGTGGTGCTCAATGGCGTGAAACTTTGAGGTTTCCTTCCCCGCATCCTCCGAGGTCGTCCTGCTTGTTCGGTCGGATGCCGAGCTTGCTGATTGGACCCTTCGGCGCGGTGGTGATCGGACTTCGGCCCTGCCATTCTTAGTTCCTCGGCTGTCATGTGCTGTTCTGCCCTTCGGTAAAATTCTCCGAGGGTCTCCGGGGGGTCCTTTGAGAACTCGTAGAATAGCTGTGAGTCTCGCCGAAGGCCCCGTGTCATGGCAAGAATGCGGATTTCGGGCCGGAAGTCTGGGACGCTTAGGGCTTCCCTGTTGAATCTTTCGACATAGTCTCGGATGGTTTCTCCGTTCCTCTGCTCTATGTCGAACATCTGCACAGGCATCTTCGCCGTCGGCCGGCTCCCAATGAACTGCTGGGTGAAGGCCGTGGACAACTCCTGGAACTCAGTAATGGTCCCTGAAGGCAATGAATTGTACCATGCAGTTGCTGGCCCTGTGAGGGTGACTTCGAAGCATTTGCACATGGTAGCGTCATCAGCTCCGCGCATTATCATGCTCCGTCTGTACTTCGTCAGATGGGCCTGTGGATCAGTAAGGCCATCATAAATTTCCAGACGAGGTACTCTGAAGTCGCCTGGCATAGCTGCCTCAACGACGGCCTGAATGAATGGGGAGTCATCTTCGCAGCATGTTCCCGAGAGTCTGGCCCAAACGGGTTTTCTGGCCACTTGTTTTTCCACTCTGTCCAGCCGTGCTAGTATCTTCTCCATGAGCACTGTGGCGCTAGGGCCTTCTTCAGGGAATGAAGATCGTCGGCGCCTCTTCGGGGGGCGAGTTCGGCGCTGAGGGGACAAGGACCTCGCCTCAGGCGACGAACTGCTTCGCTGTGAGACTCTCGGTCGCTTGGACCCGGTTTGTCCCACAGGCCGTTTCCCGAGGGCTATATCTTCTGTGGATGATTCTTCGCGAGGGTCTCCACTCCCCGAACTGCGATGTGTAGACTTGGGGCTTCTCTCCCGAGGGCGTGTCACTGAGGGGGGTCTCTGGGCCTGTGCTTGCTGTGGCCACCTTCGGCCGATCTGCTGTGTCACTTCAGCAACGACCGAACGCTGAAAGTCCCTCAAGAAACTCATGGTGACTACCAGAGGGCGGTCTTCCTCGGGCGCAGAAGTCCCTGGGAGTGTTTGCTTAGCAACCGGTTGTATCTCAGGCGCAGACGGGGACCTCGGGAGTCCCTTGTCCTTAGAACGCCGAGTCTCAACGACGGCGATCTCAGAGCGGGTTCCCACAGACGGCGCCAAATGATGGCCAGGGGCCTCATCGTTTATAGTCATGATGACTGGTGGAGAGACTTCTGGGAGGAAGAACGCCTGGTGGATGGTTCGCCCAAGGGAGTGTGCCTGAAAGCTCAGAAACAAAGGGTTAGGAGGCCCCCGGAGTGTTTTTCCGGGGGGGGAGCCTCCGACGCCCAAGTCAGTGGTTGGCTGAGAGAAAGGCAGAGGAAATAGCACAAAGGGCTGAGGAGTCTTGCCTGGTAATTTTCTCATAGTGTGGGAGCAGTATTTTGCCAACCAGCCTCCTGTCAAGTATTTAATTCCTGGTATTTATAGGAGTGCCTAGCCCGTTCAGATCGCAACACGTGTTCGGTCGGATGTTCCTGAATTTCTGGGCATAGGAGACAGATAGTATAGCAGGTTGCCTTGAGCCGTGTGCTGAGATGGGCCATGATGTGATTTTGATGGCGTCAGCGTGGCAGTGCGCCTTTTGAGGCGGATTGTGGCGTCTGTGAATGGATGTGTCAGAGGCTTCCTTAAATGCTTCCATAAATGCTCCTGCCGTACCCCGAGGTCCCTGGGTGAGGTCGTCCTTAGGTACGGACAGAGCCTCTTCGGGAAACAAGCCCTCAGTTCGGGGGTTCCCAGTTTCAGGGAGTTCGGCCTTCGGGGATATCATGTTCGGCTCGCTATGTCTGGTGCCGCTTTTCCGAAGGCGATCTGTTCACAACCTTGGGGGGGCGAGTAGTGTCCTCGGGCTTTCCTGGCATGCCGGGCTCGGAGCTCTTCGGCTATTTCCCGAGGTGCATGATCACAGCTTTTCTCGGGTAGCGCCAGCTTCTTCTGGCCATTCTTGTGGTAGGGAGTTCGGCCAGATAGAGGTGATAGCGTTTGGCTATCACTCACCATAGTTATTGAAGTGTATGGGGTAAAAGGCATGATCAACACCTCCTTAAAAGTGTTCCAAGTTAGTAACTTGGCCCCCAAGAAAAGCCTAAAGGATTGCTTGTTTGTCAAGCAACCTATGGACTTTTTTATAAGGTTTGGGAAATTCGGGTACTCAATTGCAAAACTCTCAAGAAAGAGACTTTGATAGTTATGGGAAGGATATAAATGGTATGAAAGTGCTATTGGAGGAACACATTACTCATGGAAGACAAGTTTGGCAAAGGAAACACTAAAGGCAATAAGGACCTAAATGTCCTAGTGTAAACCTTAAGGTGTTCAAGCTTTTGACTTAAGTCTAAGGGTGCAATTGTGGGGTTATCCAACCATGGGGGAGGCATCCAAGACTTGATAATTTGTCAATAATGTTAGGCACATGTCTACCAATGAGTTTAAGACAAAAAAACCATAATTAGTGAGAAAGAAAATGACATAAAGCAAGGTTAAGCATGTTAAGTGTGTTTTGTGCCCTTAAGCTCATTTAAGGCCATTTAAGTGGCCAAATCATTTCTCCCTCTCTCATTTTCATCCTCCTACAACCTAAGAACACAGCCATACTTCCTCCATAGCCACCACACCTTCAAACTTTCAATTGATTGAAATTGAAGGCAAAAGGAAGCAACTGGAAGCAAACTACAACTATTTCTTGGAAACTTCAAGGATGAAGCTTGATTTTCGCCCTACCCACTTCTATAAGGGTTCTCTTGGTCTCATTGGTTGTTTTCTATATTTTCAAGCAACCATGGAGCTAGGGCTAAGCTTGGAAAAGAGCCATGAGCTTGATGAACCAAGCTTAGTGAGGGGAGTGCACTTATTGAAGGTTTTGTGACCTAGTGTGAAGTGCACAAAGATGGTAGTAAAATGAGGGTTTCTAGAGCCCAAAGTTAGTACTAACTAGTGTTAAAATCCTCCTAAGGCCAAGCATTAGCTTGAGGAGGGCTGCCATAATGATTTGGTTATGTTCATTATTTGTTTTATGGACTAACCTATGGTATATGTTGCTGCCACATTTCATGTGTTTATTGTTTCGGTTTGGCTGCTGCATTTGGTTGCTATATCTTGTATATATGCATTGTGGTTTTTGTGTTTTAGGGTCTTTGGATGAATTTTTTAACGATGGTTACATTGCCTATTAAATACATGTGCTACCCTTACTAAGTTTCTCAATGAAATCTACTCCCCTTAACTCTGTCATTTTTGGTCCAGCTGAAAGATCACCTTTAAACTAACCTTTGTTGTTTCAATTTTAATCTGAAATTTTAGGTACATGAAGTTCCATATGTTGAGTTTCGGGAGCCAAACAGTGCTGCGGAATTTAACCGAAACCCTCAGGATCCAAGTGAAATGGGGTAAACCGGGTGTTCAAAAATTTTCATACCTAATTTTCGGTTGAGATCTCTCACTCAACTGTAGAGTCGAATCACAAAACTTGACTAGTTAACATGTTCAAGCTCTCTATGGTATCCACACGAGCCTCTCGGGATCACCACGCTTCCACCGTGTCCCAGCAGATATGTTTCTCTTGCGCTCGCAGTGTTAGCTTTCGTCCTGTAAGTAATTGCAAGAGAAGAGTGCAACTGTCCTTTTGGGAGGCTAGGGCAAGGAGACCTACGAATTTCTCACTAAAAGTTGTATTTATAGTGAGACTTAACTTCCAGGCCCAATGGTTTTCAAAGCCCTAATCCAATTAGGCTTTAATTTCAGGCTTAATAATGGTTCAACTATTTGGCCCATTATTAATACGAAATTAAAGTGCAACCATAACCCAAATAATTAGCCCATGCACTCCAATGACCCAAATAGTTCTATGTGTGCGACACAATAGGCTCTTTCCACGTTGGCAATGATCATAAATCACATTTATGATCATAAGCAATGAGCGGTGTCTAGCAACACATCATTGCTACCCAAGTGGCAAGATTGTCGATGATTCGACTAAACCTTTACGATCATCACCGAGATATGCCATTGTCCTTTTGTCCACAATATCAAGACTAAGCACGAGACATGGAATGTGTCACTCTCGTATAGCCCAATCTTTACTTTCTTGATTACCGAGTAGACTAACTTAAGCTGATGACATTGATATCGTATATCAACTCATCTGAGCATGGCCATGCATTTTCTAAGTCTCACTCTATCAAGGGCCCCGAAGATATCACTCCCGTTACATAGGAGGGACAAATCCCATCTTAATCATACAAATCCTTCCACATGATATGTGACATACCCAATGACCTCCTTCAAGTTCACTCAGTTACGAGCAACAAAGGAAAGTATCAAAGTATGTGACTCACATGTAGGGAACCTTGATGATCTTAGGTCGAAGGACTACATATACCATGATCACTATGAGAATCACTTATGACACTCATATAACGATCCATGGAGTGTTCTCATGGTGGGTCGGTCCAGTACACAAGTTCTCCAACTTGTACCCATATATAGACTACATATCTCATATTAGTCTCCACATATGGTAGTCGTTATCTATTATTGCAACCCGCTCCACAATAATACTAGACTAAGGACGTTTAAGAATATCATTATTCTAGGGTTACAATTATGTTTATTACGTTACGCAGAAACAAAACAACGAACATAATTGCTGGAGTAATGCCTTAATAAAATATCATGACTCAATGTGCAAAAAATACAATCATCTCATGATTGGATTTTTGGGCACAACACTAACACCGTATGCCTAGCTGTGATCTGGAAAGTTTGGTGATTTTAGGAGCATATTTGGTATTTTTACTGGTGGTACTTGTTGTGTTGTGCAGCAACTGTCCAGCATCTTATTTTTGGAGTCCATTGTGTCTTAGGACCTCCTGTAACCTGGGGTGCGTATTTAGATGATTTAAGACCATATTTTAGTGCATGTATGCATGTACATGTAGTGTATGTAAAATGAAACAAGTGTGTGAACATTTGAGTAATGTTTTGGCTATGTAAGTGATGTGGTGCAAAGATGCCTAAGTGTGAATGATGGGCTGCTTACTTGTAAATTCTGTTTTGGCCACCTAAAGTTGTTAAAAGAAAGGGAATGTAATTCCTATGTGTAATGGACATATATGGGATAGCCTTGGAGGGCTTTCCCCTTGTGAATGAAGTGTTTGCATGGTTTGGAAAAATTATATGGGCAAAATGGTCCAAAAGTTGCCAGAATTTTGACTCTGGACCTAAAGTTTAATATCTCGCTGTGTAGATTGAATCTTGGTATGAAATTTTGACCACACCTAGAGAAATCTAGAGGGTTAACTGGGCTTTGGAATTTCTGGATTTAGAGCCCTGTAGCCAAAGATATGATAGTGCAAAGTTGGCTGAGTTACTGTTCATTTGGTCAGAATTTTGTAACCAACTTCAAAAATCCATAACTTGGTCCATAGGTGGGCTATTGATGTAAAAAAAAATTCCTTGGTTTGATCTAAGTCTCTACTTGATAATGGAGCAAAGAAAATGGGGGCTATGTGGCTAGAATGATACAGTTTATTAGTGGAAGTTACAGGTGCAGTAGCTGGTCACTAGAACTTAACAAGATTGCCTAATGTGTGGAAGCCAAAACTAAGACTTGTGCTAGTGTTTTCCTTCTTAGCTGCCATAGTGTGCATAAATGTAAATATGTGTGTTATGGTTAGGCCAATATGCATGTATTTACATAGTGCTCAAGAGGGTCACTTGAGTATGTACACTAGGGGTGTTGTTCTGATGACCTACAGGACACACCAAACCTGGGAGTTTAAATGCACAATTTTGGCACCATAACTGGACTACCCCGGAGTGGGTAACAGAAGTTGGTATCAGAGCATGGTTTATACATGTACATAGCATATAGTTGCATTGCATGCATCTACATATATGAACTCAGTTTGGTCAGCTGCTAGTGTCAAGTACCATTGAAATACCTATGATCTTTATATGTGCTCTATGATGGATCATCAATGCAGGAAGTAAACATGGTTGCCACAAGGAGAGGGGAACCACCCCGAAGGCCTCCTACTGATTCTAGGCAACAAGGAAATGAACAGAATAGAGGGAATCAAGGCGCAACAGGGGGTACCAAACCCTGAAGTGCCTTAGGTTTGGTTAGAGCTTCAGAGGAACTTAGCTCTAATCAATGAAAACTTAATGAGGCTGATTCAAGGACAACAGCAATGAGTCCAAGTACCTATGGAAGAACCAGTTCAAGATGCATAACACCAACCCTAAGAGGATACTAGGAACACATCTGAATATGTTCCTTCTGGAAGCTTGAAAGACACAAATGATGAAACTGTTGAGGAGGAAGATGAAGATAGGAGAAATCCAAGAGGAAGAAGACTAAGGTCTGAGATTGGTCAGGTATCCAGGACCAATCCCTCAGTCTATGACCATTCCTCCACTAGGAATGAGATTAAGGATGGCCATGAGAGAAGATCTAGGAGAAGGCAGAGAGATCATAGATCATAGAGCATCACCATACAGAGGACTCTCACAGATCTAGGAGACATAGATCAGAGGATCTAGAAGGCCTAGATGAGGTCAGACTGTTGGAGAGGTTCCAAGGCCTAAGACCTCCACAGTTTGATGGAAGAGCTGGGCCAGAGAAAGCTGAGGAGTGGTTAATCTTCATTGAAAAAATGTTTGAGAGGATGCCACTCAGCTCCACCAAGAGAGTGTCACTGGCTACCTACAATCTGGTAGGTAGTGCAGAGATATGGTGGAGGAGCACCAGAGATAGGTATGCTTTCCAGAAGGGGAGAAGGCCAGGAAGAGATATTGAGATGAGCTGGCTAGAGTTCACACAGCTATTCCAGGAACAGTACATCAGTGATGCTATCAAGGATATGAAGCAAGCTGAATTTGATGCTCTAAGGCAGGACAACCTCAGTGTCCTAGAGTATGAGCACAAATTCAATCAGTTGGTGAGGTATGCTCCTCAGTATCATGGACTAGAGGAATTGAAGGCCAAAAGATTTGTCAGAGGCCTAAAGTCAGACATTAGAAAGGTTGTTAGACCTTTTGGAGCAGTTACATACTATGAAGTAGTGCAGAAAGCTCTATTAGTAGAGCAAGAGGAGTATGAGACTAAGTACTTCCCAGTGGACCAGGGGAAAGTAGTTAGGCAAGAGGCAAGCAGAAGAAGCCACCACATGGCAAGGGAATTGCCAAGAGTTCCCATTTTGGTGGTGAGTGCAAGGTTAAGGGGAAGTTCCCTGGCCTAAGGTGCCCTAAGTGTAGGAGGTTTCATGGAAAGAAACCTTGCTACTTTAATACGCAAGCCTATCTAAGATGTGGATCCATGGATCATTGGATCAAAGACTGCCCACAGGCTCAAAGGAGGCCAGAAGACCAAGGTCCAGAAAGACCTATTAGGGTAGGACCTAGATGGGGAGCACCTAGGGAGGGACAATAAAGGCCAGTTCCTCCAGGGCATAGAGTCTCCAGGTAGAGAGCTGGCAGGTGGGAGTTTTACAGGTGGAGAGGCCAAAGACATCACAGTAAGGAGGGGCACTAAGTGGTAATTTTTACCTTAATGGTATGCCTGTTATTGTTTTGTGTGATACTGGTGCATCTGTGTCTATAGTGTTTGGGAAATTTGTTAATGCCATGAAATAGCCTACTAAAACCATGCATAGGATATCTTTAGTGAAAACAGCTGGTAGTTAATGTCTTTTCACTAATGACCTAGCTAAGGATTGTGAGCTAGTAGTTGGAAAGACTAAGGTTATGTCTAATATGCTAATGTTGGACATTCCTAAGTATGATTTAGTGCTGGGTATGAATTGGCTTGCTATGCATAACATAAGAATTAATTGTGCTAAGAGGGAAATCACATTGTCTGATGGTGAAGTGCATGCATTAGTGAATTCTAAGGAATTAGTGTATGAAATGCACAGCATGGTGCTAGAAGTACTAGATGAGATACCTGTGATTTCTGAGCATGATTATTGTTATGCATTGAAGCAATTGCACTGTGAAGAAGAAGTAGATAGAATACCTGTAATGAGAGACGTTCAACAAGTCTTTCCTAAAGACCTGCCAAGTATTTCTCCACTAAGGGAAATTGAGTTTGAGATCAACTTGCAATGAGGAACTAGTCCAATATCCATACCTCCTTACAGAATGCCAATCAGAAAGATGAATGAGCTCAAGAAACAACTTGATGAACTTCTTGAAAAAGGGTTCATAAGGCTAAGTGTTTCACCATGGGGAGCTCATATTCTCTTTGTGAATAAGAAGGGTGCATCTCTGAGACTATGCATTGACTACAAAAAGCTTAATGCAGTGACTATCAAGAACAAGTATCCACTCCTTAGGATTAAGGATCTGTTTGATCAACTCAAGGGAGCTAAAATCTTCTGTAAGATAAATTTGAGATCTAGATAGTTCTAATTGAGAGTAAAGGAGAAAATATTCCTTAGGCTACATTCAGGACTAGATATGGGCATTAGGACTACACAGTCGTGCCATTCAGTTTGACTAATGCCCCAACTGCTTTCATGGATTTGATGAATAGGGTGTTTGGACTACATCTGGACAAATTTGTGGTTGTGTTCAATGATGACATCCTAGTGTATTCCAAGGATGAAAATGAACATGAATATCATCTAAAGAATGTCTTAAAGCCTCTATTGGAACATAAGCTTTATGCCAAGTTATCCAAGTGTGAATTCCGAAAAGGGAAGTGTCTTTCCTAGGACACATCAGAGATGCACGAAGCCTTAAGGCAGACCCTAAAATCGGTCCAGGCGGTGCAAGAGGGGGAAAGACCAATGACTGTGCAGGAAATAAGAAGGTTCCTCGGAATAGCTGGATACCACAATGAGATTTGTATCAGGCTTTTCCATGATTGCTCATGTACACTGTTACAGCTTACTCATTTGACCAAGAAGGGCCAAAGATTGGAGTGGCATTGAGAAGGTGGTTGAAAAGAGGTTTCCAGGAGCTCAAGTAGAGGTTGGTGACAAGTTTGGTTGAAGTTGCACCAACCAAAGGCATTGTAGTAGAAGAACCAAGTTAGCTCCATGATACATAGGTCCTTATGAGATTTTGTCCAGAGTTGGCAAGGTAGCATGCAGGTTAACTCTACCCCCAAGCATGTCAAGT